>JAEQML010070459.1:0-16769 GCA_016904865.1 Pissodes strobi | reverse complement strand
CAAGTTTAGTTTACCAAAATATACTACATAAATGCATATTACTTCAAATTTCGGTCGTTTTTACAATTAACATTAGAGGTGGATGTAAAAACTGCATTTTATTCGTATCTCAATCCCCGATCTAACGCCGCTAGTTTCACTTAGTATCAACTTACTTTAGTCATTTGAGTCGGTGCCAATACGTTATAATCAATTTTAATAGATTTGGTTAGTCATTTAATCAACTTTCGGTTAGTTCCACTTAGTCTTAAAATATGTTACAGCTGGTTCCGATACGTTATAACCAATTTTAATAGATTTGGTTAGTTTTGATTTAGTAGTCATTTAATCAACTTTCGGTTAGTTTCACTTAGTCTCAACTTATTTTAGTTATTTAGTCGGTCCTGATACATTATAATCAATTTTAATAAATTTGGTTAGTTTTGGTTAGCCGTCTAATCAACAAACTATCGGTTAGTTTTACTTAATCTCAATTTATTTTACTTATTTGAGCTGGTTCCGATACGTTACAATCAATTTAAATAGATTTGGTTAGTTTTGGTTATCGTCTAATCAACTTCCGGTTATTTTCACTTAGTATCAACTTATTATAGTCATTTGAGTCGGTTCCGATATATTATAATCAATTTTAATAGATTTGGTTAGTTTGAGTTAGTCGTCTAATCAACTTTTAATTAGCTTCACTTAGTCTCAACTTATTTCACTTCTTTAAGCTTGTCCTGATACGTTATAATCAATTTTAATAAATTTGGTTAGTTTTGGTTAGTCGCCTAATAAACTTGCGGTTAGTTAGTTTCAAATTATTTTAGTCATTTGAGTCGGTTCCGATACGTTATAATCAAGTTTAATAAATTTGGTTCCTTTTGGTTAGTCGTCTAATCAACTTCCGGTTAGTTTCACTTAGTCTCAAGTTATTTTACTTATTTGAGCAGGTTCCGATATGTTGTAACCAATTTCAATAGATTTGGTTAGTCGTCCAATCAACTTTCGGTTAGTTTCACTCAGTCTCAACTTATTTTACATATTTAAGCCGGTTCCGATACACTATAATCAATTTTAATGTATTTGTTAAGATTTGGTTCGTCATCCAATCAACTTTCGGTTAGTTTCAATTAGTGTCAACTTATTTTAGTCATCTGAACCGGTTCCGACGCGTTATAATTAATTTTAATAGATTTGGTTAATTTTGGTTAGCGTCCAATCAAGTTTCGATTAGTTTCACTCTATCTCAGCTTACTTTAGTCATTTGAACCGTTTCCAATACGTTGTAAACAATTTTAATAGGTTGGGATAGTTTTGGTTAGTCGTTAATTAAAATTTCGGTTAGTTTCACTTAATATCAACTTAGTTTATTCATTTGAACCGGTTACGATGCGTCATAATCAATTTTAATAGATTTGGTTATTATTGGTTAATCATCGAATAATCTTTCGGTTAGTTTCACTTAGTCTCAACTAATTTTACCTGTTTGAGCTAGTTTCGATACGTTATACTCAATTTTAATATATTTGGTTAGTTCTGGTTAGTCGGCTAATCAACTTTCGCTTAGATTCACTTAATATCAATTTATTTTAGTCATTTGAACCGGTTACGATACGTTAAAATCAATTTTAATAGATTTGGTTAGTCTTGGTTAATCGTCGAATCAACTTTCGGGTAGTTTCACTTAGTCTCAACTTATTTCAGTCATTTGAGTCAGTTGCGATACGTTATAATCAATTTTTAAATTTGGTTAGTATTGGATAATCGTCGAATCAACTTCCATCAGTTAGTTTCACTTAGTCTCAACTTATTTTACTTATCTGAGCCGGCTCCGATACGTTATAATCAGTTTTAATAGATTTGGTTAGTTTTGGTTAGTCGTCTAATCAACTTTCGGTTAGTTTTACTTAGTCTCAACTTATTTTAGTTATTTGAGTCGGTTCCGATACGTTAAAATCAATTTTAATAGATTTGGCCAGTTCTGGTTAGTCGTCTAATTAACTTTCGGTTAATTTCACTTAGTCTCAACTTATTTTAGTCATGAGTCGGTTCCGACACGTTATAATTAAGTTTAATAAATTTGGTGAGTTTTGGTTAGTCGTCTAATCAACTTTCGGTTAGTTTAACCTAGTCTCTACTTATTTTAGTCATTTCAGTTGGTTCCGATACGTTTTAATCAATTTTAATAGATTTGGTTAATTTGGGTTAATCGTCTAATCAACTTGCGGTTAGTTTCCCCTTCCTAGATCTGTGGTTATTTTCACTTAGTCTCAACCTATTTTAGTCATTTGAGTTGGTTCCGGTACGTTATAATCAGGTTTAATAAATTTGGTTAATTTTGGATAGTTGTCTAATCAACTTCCGGTTAGTTTTACTTAGTCTCAAGTTATTTTACTTACTTGAACCGGTTTCGATACGTTATAATGAGTTTTAATAGATTTGGTTAATTTTGGTTAGTCGTCTAATCAACTTTCGGTTAGTTTCACTTAGTCTCAACTTATTTTAGTCATTTAAACTGGTTCCGAAACGTTCTAATCGATTTTAATAGATTTAGTTAGTTTTGGTTACTCGTCCAATCAACTTTCGGTTATTTGCACTTAGTCTCAATTTATTTTACTTATTTGAGCAGGTTCCGATACGTTATAATCAGTTACGCATAAACCGCGTCGTTACGTTCACTAAAATTTTCCGTGTCGTGATGCGACCTTGGAAACACACTGTCAAAAAACCAAAGTACTCAACTGAACCGGCTCCGAGACGTTATAGTCAAATATAACGTTTCTGGTTAGTTTTCGTTAGTCGCAAAATTCGGTTCGTTTTGGTTAGTTTTAACTTACTCTAATTTGTGTAACCGATACATTTTAGCCCGGTTTGATGCTTTTGGTTACTTTTGATCAGTTTTGGTTAGTCATTCAATCAACTTTCCGATATGTTATAACCAATTTTAATGTTTTTGGTTAATTTTGTTTAGCCGCCAAAATTCGGTTAATTTGAGTTATTTTTAAATAAGGAGTAAATTTTTAATCTATTTCGATAGGTTTTAGCCATATTTGGTGTTTTTGGTTAGTTTAGGTTAGATTGGGTTAGGTTGGGTCAGATAGTCGTCGTGGGTAGTCGTTCAATCAGTATTTAGTTAATTTCAGTTAGTTTTAATTTTAGTCATTTCAATCGGCGCCGATACGTTATAATCGAATTTAATGTTTTTGGGTAGTTTTGGTTAGTCGCCAAAATTCAGTTCGTTTTGATTAGTTTGAACTTACATTAATATATGTAATCTGTTCCGAAACGTTTTAGCCTTTTTTGGAGCTTTTGGTTACTTTCGGTTAGTCGTTGAATCAACTTTCGGTTAGTTTTAGTTAGTTCCAATTTATTTTAGTAATATTTTAGAAACGGATCCGATAAGTTATAACCAATTTTAATTTTTATGGTTTGTTTTGGTTATTCGACAAATTTCGGTTACTTTGAGTTAGTTTTAACATACCTTAATTTTTTTTATTTGTTCCGATTCATTTTAACCCTTTTTGTGCTTTTGGTTACTTTTTGTTAGTTTGGGTTAGCCGTTCAATCAACTTTCGGTTAGTTTCAGTTAGCTTTAATTTATTTTTGTCATTTGAACCGATTCCGTCCTCAGAAACAGACTAACACGATCTCTCACGTATATTACGTGATGTTCCAAATGTAGCATGTACTTTTTCGTGATTTGATACCACATAATAGTAAAACAAAAACATTTCCAATGTTAAAATCGTTTTCCAGCGTTTAATTTGTAGAAAATTTATTTAATTTTGTGAATGACTTTTTGAGGGATAAGAGCAAATCCCGACTTCAGAAGGTCTTATGAAGGTCTTGAAATAAATATTATTTCATAAAAATCCATATCTTCATTAGCAAGAAATATTATTAAATTGGGATTTGCCGATAAAATGTGATCATTATAGATATAGACCGTCAGATAGTGACAGATTTAGGTGCCCCATTTTCGCATACAAGCCTCGAATAGGGTTGAAAAGTACATCGATGTTGAGTAAAATGGAGGGAAACTTACGAGTGGCCCCTGGGGATAACATATGGAAAATTCGATTTTCCAGAACAGAAATAAAAGGAGTCTGTTGCTCATATTTTCACGCAAGCCGTGTTGACTAAATTATTAACTAATAGAACCTGGCTTCCGAAATCCAAAGGCTTGAGTATTGCAGGTGGCTAAAGGATTGAAATAAGGGGGTAATTTTGTACGGAGAAATCGAGATTCTGACAGATTTTTCCACACAAGCCAATCGAAAGTATGAAAACGTACATCATCGCTAGCGCGAAAAACATATTGGCTTGAGTGGCGCGAATGGATAAGTAGATTCTACGGTCGGAAAATTTAACGGAAATTCGTTTCGATTTTTCAGTTATTTTTTCATGCAAGCCTTTGAAAGTATAGAATGTTATTGATGTGTTAGACATTACAATAAAATTGGCATGACTATCGGATGTGGCTAGAACGAAGGCTTGCGTCGGATATTTGCAGGGAAATTTTATGGAAATTGTCTCCATTTTCTCACGCAAGCTGTTTGGCATATACTTAGAAAACATGATCCTAAGACTAAATAACAAAAGGCTTGAGTGTGGGACATGGTCATCAAATTATTTATACACAATTTATTTAACAAAGAGCTGATAAAAAAATCTAGATTTCCACCATTTTCCCACACAAGCCCTTTGGCATATGCTTAGAAAAAGTGATTCTAAGAGTATATAACATAAGTCTTGAGTGTCGGACGTGGTAATCATTATATATTTTGATCAACGTATTCTCTTCTAGATCGTCAGATAGTGACAGATTTAGGTGCTCCATTTTTGCATACAAGCCTCAAATAGGGTTGAAAAGTACATTGATGTTAAGTGAAATGAAGAGAAATTTAAGAGTGCCCCCTGGGGAAAACAATATAATATGGAAAGATCGATTTTCCAGAACAGAAATAAAAGGAATCTGTTGCACAATTATTAATTAATAGAACCTGGCTTCGGAATACCAAGGGCTTGAGTGTTGCAGATGGCTGAAGGCTTATAATGAGGGCGTAATCTTGTAAGGAAAAATCCAGATTTTGACAGATTTTTTCACAGAAACCCATCGAAAGTATGAAAACTTACAACGTCACTAGCCCGAAAAGCATATTGGCTTGAGTGGCGTGAATGGATAAGTAGATTTTGGGGTCGGAAAATTTAACGGAAATTATTTTAAATTTTTCAGTTTTTTTTTTCATGCAAGCCTTTAAAAATATAGAATGTTATTGATATGTTAGACAATACAATAAAATTAGCATGACTGCCGGATGTGACCGGAGCGATGGCTTGCGTCGGAAAGTTGCAGAAAAATTGTGTGGAAATTTTCTCCATTTTCTCCCGCAAGCTGTTTGACATATGCTCAGAAAAAGCGATTGTAAGACTAGTGGAGTTGGGATCGTCCTATGTTGAGGTTTAAGAGCTTTGAAACGATTAGCGCAACTGGAGTGGCATCCAACTGTATCACTCACTTCTGAAGGAAGTTCACATTCTCCATACTTCAATCTGTAGAATTTTCTGCACTCCATATTTTTCTTAAATTTCGATAAAAATTCATCGTCAAATAATATAATATTTTCATGGGTGGATTGTTTGCAAATAAAACAGCTCTTCGTGTCTTGTTTTTGCTGAATTTTCATTCATGCTGCTACTGTAAAAAATTATCTGTAAGCATTCTATAAATTAATGGAACATTTTTCTTGCAATTCGCCATATTAGAAAACAATAAAACTAAAAAAACATACTATATCCTTTTGATTATTTGCCTTCAACAAATTCTTATGCACTTCTTATTTTCTTAAATATTTTATTATTTAGCCATTGTGAACACGCGTTTTCAAATGATTGTTATAACGCTTAGACATTCAATTCTATTGTATTAATTAATTAATTTACATTAAAAACCATGCTTTTTCAACGAATAATTCTACATTGAAAATGTTTATTAGCCTGCAAACGCATTTCAAATATCTCATTTGATTAACTGAATAAATGGGCATATATCATAGTACTTACCGATTATTTAATATGAAGAAAAATAACTCTGACTATAGATTCACTGCACTATTACTTCTTAACAAGGGGCTATCCACGTGCGTTATGAAAGTGCGCTATATTATGATGTGTGCTCAGCCGACCGACACACTGGGTATTTAAATATAAAAACTGGTCAAAATGTCATATTTTCCAGTATTTAATTCCTATAAAACAATACGTGCCATCAACAAAGTAGAAGGATGGCATTAACAAAACATCACATATTTGTTTCACCTGGGCCCCTATTCTCCACTCAGGAGAATGATCATTTCGTGAGAACATCGCCTTCCGTTCTCTTCAAAATAAAATGTGATGTATTCTTGAACTCAAGAGAACGGTCACTTCTCATGAAAATCAAGAGAACGTGCTTCTCTTGGTTAAAAGCAATAGAAAGCCTTCATATTGAGAGAACAAATGCGCCATAGTGCATTGCGCAATTAGATTCGGCATTTTATTTTTAATTTTAAATTATTTTCAGATCTAACATAACTTGTATTGTATCGTTTATTTGGAGTTTTCGTATTATTTTATTTAATATTACCAGTTATCACAATATGGATATGGAAGAAGCATTGATCATCCAGCAGGTTATTGATAATTTGGTAGAGGCTGAAGAGAAATTCATTCGACCCTCACGAAAATGTTTAATTAAAGAGAACCCGCTTTCTTTTTCCGATGAAACGTTCGTCAAAAATATTCGTTTAACTAACGAGTTAACAAATCAGTTAATAGAGCAGCTAACTCCCTATTTAACTTTCTCCTTCAAGACAATCAGCCCTGAGTATTAAGACAAAGGTATTTTTACACTTTACACCCCAAAAGTGATTCTTATATTTTACTACTGTTTCTTAGATTTTAGTTTTTTTACACTTTGTTGGGCATGGCACCAAGAATGTGTCGGAAAAAATATTTTTACAGCCATCAGCCAAGCGAGTGTGAGTGCATTAAATAATAATGCAATTGTGACACAACATATAAAATTTCCTGCAAATATTGATGAGTTGCAATAGTTAAGAACAAGGAATATTTTACTTATTTCAACAATAAAAAAATTTAAAAAAACTTTTTTTTTTAGATTCAATAGAAAATGTCACTTTCAGGTGCTTGTAAAGCGCCCGCTTCTTAAATATGGATGTTTTTTCATGAACTCCACTAGTAGGTCTTTCTGAGTTTTATTTATTGGCAATGATCGTTTTTTTTTAGTATTTCCTCGGTGGCTTGATCCATATTAAAAAAATGTATTAAAAAAAAAGAAAATTTTGCAATTAAACCGATAAAATAACAAAATGCAAATTATAAAGCTCAAACAGTTAGGTTTACAAATACAGACGTAGATTTGTACGTTGTTAATATACAACAAAAATGTTAAAAAGGTCTAGTAAAATAGTTCCAATATACCACTTAAGTTTGGCAACATCACTATTCAAAAATATGAGAATGCATTCTTTCAAGAATACCGATTAAAGCGACCGAAAGAAACCGATCGGTGGTGGGATACTTCCCATCACATAGTGGAACTTTCACATCTCACAACTTGGAGAATAGGGGTCCTGCGCTCTTGATTGCTCGGTGACTCCAGCCGTAGCGTAGGTAATCTGCCGGTCGCGTCGGCGTCGGCGTCGGTACCAAATAATACTCAAATACAAAAAAGTCAAGTACCATTTTCTTTAAATAATATTACATATTCAAGCTTATTAAAGCTATGCTAGTAGAGAAACTTAAATTATTATAGGAATAATAACCGAATAATAACTAACAGTAATAGTAATAATAATAACCCTGCATAAATAAACATTTCTATATTTTTGTCAGCTCTTTTATGGATAGATAATATGCTCCATATGGGACACTCAAGCCTATTGTTATTTAGTCTTAGCTTCACTTTTTCTAAGCATATGCCAAACGGCTTGCGTGAGGAAATGGTGCCAATTTTCATACAACTTTCCTGCAACTTTTTTATGTTCTGAAAATACCAAGGCCTAGCTTTACACTCAAGCCATTATTTTTAACGGATTCTTATAGTGCATAAGTTTGTATTGCAATTAATTTCGTTGATGGGAAAATAACTGAAAAATCGAAACGAATCTCCGTTAAATTTTCCGACCGCAGAATCTACTTATCCATTCGCGCCACTCAAGCCAATATGTTTTTCGGGCTAGTGATGATGAACGTTTTCATACTTTCGATAGGCTTGTGTGGAAAAATCTGTCAAAATCTCGATTTTTCCTTACAAAATTACGCCCTTATTTCAATCCTTTAGCCACCTGCAATACTCAAGCCTTTGGTTTTCCGAAGCCAGGTTCTATTAGTTAATAATTTAGTCAACACGGCTTGCGTGAAAATATGAGCAACAGACTCCTTTTATTTTTGTTCTGGAAAATCGAATTTTCCACATGTTATCCCCAGGAGCCACTCGTAAGTTTCCCTCCATTTTACTCAACATCGATGTCCTTTTCAACCCTATTCGAGGCTTGTTTGCGAAAATGGGGCACCTAAATCTGTCACTATCTGACGGTCTAATAATGCATTCTAATAAGACGCTATTAAGTGCCAATGACATAAAAGAAGCAATAATCGATAATGTTATGACAGAAATCCATGAATGTTTGAGAATTAACGGCGTGCGATTCAAACAATTTAATTAGTAATCTGTTTTTATTATTTTAATCCTCAAAATATCATTATTTCCCCCCTTAAAAAAGAATAACTCCAGCAAAATTGATAAAGCACCTACGCCTTTAGGTTTTTCCGATAAGTACGATAGCAAGATAGATAAGTAGTAAGTTTATTATTTTTCTAATACTAACATCATAGATCTTAGGCTGTGTACACCAAACACATGGTTATACATCTTACAATATTTTAATACTCTAACTTGACTCGTAAATGCATTACGCACAAATTTTCTAACTTGACAATTACATCTTACACATACAAAAATATATTCAGTATTGGAATCATGTACGATTATTTCCACTTTTGTTCTCTTTAATTGTTACGTCTCTCTTGATTTTTTGGAATTGTAAACATATATTTAGTAATTGTATGTCTATATCCGTGCTGTCTTACAACCTCTTTGTCGAAAGTACAAGGAATGTATGGTGTATTAGGTTCTTCAGTCTTTCCCTTGCACTTGGGACACACATATTTAGCTGGTACAGGCATATCTAACACACAAAACTGAATATATCAATGTTTCTATATATTTAAGTTGATATCATTCCAAGAGAAAATAATAAATACTTGCTAAGTTTCACCTGTAAAAAAATAGCTGAAAACTAAAAGATAAATGCTTGTAATATTTTAATGTAAACTAATTTAAATATAAATATCCTATTTAACATGTGTATGTATTTATTCCAGATTTCAGTTACCATGCATAATATTAAAACTATTCTTGATTGCATTTGAACTCTATTATCAATTTCGACTTCTTAGAAATAAAATATATTAATTTAAAATTATTTCTGGCTAATTTTGAATGTATTTCGTTTCAGCCTCGTTATCTACTAACTTCTCTGGCCTGCAACGACTTGGCGATGGGATTATGCGTGACTCCCTTCGCCATTCTATCATGCCTTCGTAATTGCTGGCCCTATGCCGAAATTGTTTGCCAGGTTCAGGTACGTTTTGAAATTTAATTATCCGTTGTTTCATGTACGAAGCTTAGTTCGACATGTAAAGTTAGATTTCTTGAATAATCTGAAAATCATTAGAACTTTATACGTACCTCTAGTGTTGCACTGATCAAGGATTTTGCTAAAACAGGAATTATACTGGCTGTATATTTGTATTGCTGCAATGTATGTATTGACGTAAACAATCTACAAGGATTGAATTTTTAAGGGGCCACCTAATACTAATCCGTATAAGTTTTGAACACTTTAAACAGAAAAAACGAAGATTTATGTAGATATTATAACGTTTAAAATGATTTAGATATGCGCCGAAGCCGCATTTTAGTTGATATATAACGTTCCCAATTTGCCATTAAAATTCGTCTGATTTACATGATACGTGGATGGCATTATGTCAGAAACCAACAATTTGCACAACTCTGAGAAAATTATACAAGAAATGATGAAAAGAAAAATTGCAGGAAGTTATTTTCAAGTATGTACGATGGTCCCTAGAGATCGTAAGTAGAATGCAGGCCATTTTGGTGATCGACCCTTTTTGGTGAATTATAGATATTTCTGTGTAATTTTGGGGGATTTGTAGCAATTCAAAAACTCTTTAAAAGTGGCACAATATGAATAGCTGCCCTTGTCAATTGTGGTAAATAAAACCATCATAGTGTCAGTCGTAGCAAAGTTTCTTATAATAATTTATATCGGCAATCCATGAATCAAGGCTTAATTAGCAAAAAAGGCAATTAAATCAATCATGGTAATTTCGGTACGGTTGCTCAATATCGACCGATGTATTCGTGGGCCTTGTATTTTGTTTGGAATGCCGGAAAGCAGTAATTGCAGCTTTTTGTAGCCAGTGATGACAGTAAGAGGGAAATCAAAGGATAATTATTATGATGATTTCTCTTTCCAGGGTTATGTGCGACATATAGATATTTAAAATTATTAAGCATGTCCTTAAGATCGTTTCGTAACTTTTATAAACTGTTTTATAAGTACGAGAAATCCTTCTTTACTAATCCAGTTTTGGAGCATACCAAATCGACCACATATACCCTTCTTCGCTAGGCCAGGTCCACTTATTGGGCCAATATATAGCGCAGTTTAGGGAGTACAAACACTGTAACTTAATTCTCTTTTTGCGCTGAAGTCGTTTGTTCTAATTGTAAGTAAATATTACCCTGTCCTAAGTTTGAACTTGAACTTGGAAAATATTATGTAAACATTCAAGATAAATTAGAAACAACGCGAGCGATTAAAGCAAGCCATTATGAACCATAAACGTGCAACAGTCAGTAGGTTTTATTATATAAATACTCAAATGAACCATCAGTTCGACAGACATTGTTTCTCCCCCAATCCTGTTGGCTACAGCACACATATGCGTAGTGTTCGGTGGGTCCCAACATGCCATCTAATTTTCTAGCTAAAAACTAGCACATCTGTGTGGGCTTGGAATTACTCACCTAAAGTAGTAAAGTTGATTCTTCGATAAATTTGTCCAAGTTCTAAGGTAAAAATAATTTCAAAATAGAATCTAAATGTAAACTCTGACTGAAATTAAGCTGAATCTAACCATAAATAAAATACAACAGAACTTTTAAAACATTTTATTATAAAACAGGGGCCAGTATACCTCAACCGAAAAGACACTGACATTATCATAATCAAGAAAAGTGTAAATTCGTTAAGATTTTGACCAATATATTTTGAAAACTGCATTAAAAATATTATTTTGGAGATACATTGCAACACGATTTTCTTATTAATTTTAAAAAGAAAGGGATCTTTATTAGGGCGAACTTAACACCGGAGAGTAATGTGTATACCCTGCTCCAGGTGTGGAGTTCGTGAGCGCCACCAGTTCTGCCAGCTAAACTAGAAAAGCTGCGCTGGTGTTATGCGGGGTTATTAGGCACGTTCTATTAAACAAGAAAACATCATCTTAACTTACCGTTCGATCTATTGGCTGCTAGTTTTTTTTTTTTTAATTTAAAACACGTGAAACAAGTGAAACTTAAAACAAAGGAATGTCCACAAAAAAAAATATTAAGAAATTAATGATGATTGTACAATATGATAAATATACTGAGACCAATTCTGTTGGTTAACTCGGTACTGTATGCCTTACACCTAAAAACTCTAAGCACTACTATCCGAATCACTTTGGTTTACTTAAGATTTATACAGATATGTAAATCCAAATGCACCAATTAGTAGCCGCACCAATAAGAAATGCAGGAATAATAATATTATCAGTTATAAACGACAACCACAATAACTAAATCAATCGGCCGGAAAATAAATGAATTAATAAAATGAATGAAAGCTAACTTAAAGCTGGGCCAATATTGCTAGATTTATATTAAAAAATTCGAACGAATATATCAATCGCCCGAAAAACAAAATAATTAATAAAAACAAAAGAGTTAGCTTAAAGCTCGATCAATAATACTAAATTCATAATAAAAAAATCATCGGAACGATACCACGTTAGATCCCATGGTCTGTTGCTGAAAAGGCTGCAAGCTCAGCAGTTGAGGTGGAAGTCACCTGCTCGAAAATGAGAGTCCTCGGCTCAAAAAGTGAAAGGGCGCTCAAAGGTGAAAACCCTGTAGTGAAACCTGTATTGGGACCCGGTAGTGTATATCTTGTAATGGCTTCTTCTCCCTGTCGTAAAACCCTGTAATAGCCCAATACTAATTAGACATATTACATATATATTTTTTTATAAAACAAATTGCCCCGAAAATTATCAATGGATTTTCAGTAACCATCAGCAAATGAAAGAAATACAAAAGGTGCAAATAACTTGAATATAAAGAAAAATAGATATGAACCACCCCTAAATAATATAAACTTCCCCATATGATCAAAACTAATTTTCATTAAGAAAAAAGTTCAAATATGATAAGAGGGAAAAGGTAAAATATCCTGTGGAATGCAATGCAACTGGTGGTCGATGTAAAAAAAATTAGCACAGATAAAAGCAATTAAATCATTAAATTAGACAAAAACACTAGCAATATTTACCTATCTTGAGTTGGAGGCACGATACATTTACAAGTGTATCGTGGTTGGAGGGTTGTCTGGAGGATCAGCTGCCTCGGTTTTATAAGGTAAGGTCGGAAAGCCTCTAGAAATAATGGGAAACAACCTTTAGCGTCATGGCGACCATGTGCAGTAAATAATTTCGAAAAATCTTACCTTGTGTAGTATTAAAATCCCGATAAAACGGTCGGGTCAAAACACAAATTAGGGACTCAATCCAATATCCCCTAGAAGGGTAGTATAAAACGCAATACTAAAAGCTGAGTCACCTACAAATACACTTCAGCAAAACACTTCCTCTCTTCCCAGTAGGAATTTCTAGAGGAATGAGATCATTGGTTTCAATCAATTTGCATTAGCAACTTTGAAAGAATTTAGAGGGAAAAAAACGTCAGTGAGGTAAAAAAATCGTAGTGAGAAGAGCGCCTATGGAAATAAAGAAATAGTCGATACGAGGAATACTTCTAAGATAATAAACGAGAAAACTAATCATTGTAGAACGACTGCGGAAGCAACAACTAATGAGCTAAAATTATTTTTCAATAAATAATAGGAAATATTCCTAAACGAAATCATAAATCCTTACAAATCCGAATCGACAGCAACAATTATGGAAAATAGCCCTTTACTAATATTCAAGGCTACCAATCGAACATTACAAAACTTACATCATGCCTCTTGAAAAGATAGATATAACGTAGAAATCCCAAATCTCAAATTCCACAACTGTCGGTAAGAAAGTGGAACCACAAAATAACCTCAAAATCCACTAAAACATAAGAAAGGAAAACAAACATTGATGTTTGGGAATTAATTAAAGAAAAATAAGTGAAAAGCACGGGGAAATATGTAAGGGGTACGTCCTAAATTCCTAGAGCACTATGAGAAGGAACAACAATATGCAGAGGTCAACAAGTCTTAGAAGAAATAAGCAAAAGGTACTAGTTTTTTACTATTTAAGAGAAAGACAAATGTAATGACTAACAATTATTCTCGAATTAACAGGTAAGAAATAAAGCAGCAGCAGTATCTCAAAGCAAATCAGTGACCGCAGCAAGTCAAAGCCATATCAACCTGAGATTAGAAGTGTTTGTTAAACCGAAAGTAGTATATGAATTTACAAACCTAACGAGGATCAAAGGTAGGTTATTAATTCAGATCTCAAATACAGAACTGCAAGTAAACATAATTATTGTAATATAACTAAGCAATGTTAAACAGTATCTTATTTTAGTTGTTTGTTAAACCTAAGCGAGCCAATAGATCATCCACTAAAACAAAGACAGACTCAAAGTGCTGGAGGACAACATAAGAAAAAGAATGATCAGAATAGCCACTTACGACCACAACAGTGTTATAAAAGCTAATACTTATTATGTATTATTAATCGTATGTATAGCTGATTAATATGAATAAATGCTGCAACTGGAAGTCCACTAAACTTATTGACAACAAACCAAATAAATAAATTTACAATTAATTATCCGAAGAGGTAAATATTTAATAATTCTTGCCACAAAATAAAAAAACTTTTGTTGCTAAATGCAGCACATAAAATAAAACTTATAATCTTTTATAGTGGCAAAATCAGACTGTTATAACATATTCTATTAGAAACGAGATCTCTCGTATGCGTTTCAAGTGAAGAGTAGTTTATGTGGAAATTTATTAAACAGCCAAAAAATAGCACATGCATGTAAACGAAGGTCGGCATTAAAATAATACTCATTCATCAAAAAGGACACCTTAAAACTCCATGGAGATTGCAGGCCGAGAAAACTATTAATGCGGTAGAATTTCTAAGTCGAATGGAACTGTCCAAAGACATATAACGAATATAAAAAGGGTCCCGACTCAAAAAACCAATACCTCAATAGAGGTTCCAGTTGAAGCTCCACGAATACCCACGGCCAATCTAGGTAAGTTTATTTTAAGTTCCAATCATTTTCTTTTGTTTCAGAACTTTCGACTTCATCCAAAAGATGTTGCCAGGATTGTGATCTGGAGATATCCACCATCCGATGAATAAAAAAAACATCAACGTAATTTCCAGCACAGGGCCAACACGTGTGTGCAGCAGAAGAATGTGGTTCAAGTAGTCAAAACCTCGTATCAAACTCGAATTGCTACATACTTTCTTCAAGCCAGGATCTTACCAATGTGAAGAAATTTTTTTATCACCTTGCATCAAATTGTTAAATTTGGGCATATTAAAGTTATTGTGGAGCTCTTCGGTTGCTTCCGAATTCCAGCTGGTGAGTGAAGGTACGAATATTGAGAAGCTGTTTGGCCAGCTTCTGGTAATCCTGGTTGCAAAGGCCTTTCAAGATTATATAATTTTCAGGCTTTATAATGATTTGCTCTGGATTCTAAATAATTGTTATAGGTTAGAAACTCCAGCAACTCCTTTAATTATAGATCAATAAACTGACGCATCATCGTATATTAAGCTACACAGCAATTTGGGGATGTTCACAAGGAGGTGTGCCCTTACTATGGGAAATCCTAGTAGATGAATTGATGTTAAGACTAATATCCAGAGGTTTCCATTACTTAGGATGTGCCTACGACCTTGCGATTATTGTTAAAAACAGATTCGCAGTTACGTTCATAGAGCTCACACAAATAGCTCTAAACATTATCGAAAGGTGGTCCAAGGAGGAAGGACTGACGGTGAGCCCTCATAAAACCACCATAGTAAAATATATCAAAATAGGAACACTGGAAGGAGTATGGGAATCAGTACTCAATGGGGTGGAGATTCCAGTAGCTCAAGAGACAATATACTTAGAAGTCATATTTGAATATAAGCTTACATGGAAACAACACCTACAAAAAAATACACAGGAAAACATACTAGCCTGGGGCTGCAACCCAAAATGTCCACATGGCTTTGAGCCCACATGTGGGCTCAACAACATTATTACGATTAGACTAGCAGAAAAAACCGCTGTGTAAGTTCTGTCAGAAAGAGGAGGAAACAGCAGTACACACATTTTGCCAATATGAGAGCTTGCTAAGACTAAGGTGGGAGAAGAAAACTACAAATATACCAAGGAACTGAAAGCTAACCTATGACGTGTCATGGAGAAGAGGGGTTAGATAAAGAAATCTAAATGGCTTTCTGAGGGCAGACACAATAGGTCTGGTAAAAGGGTAGCTAATCTAATGTATTTGATGAGATAGAATCAATGAAGGCTGCCTAACATCTAAAATCTAGATGTGATATGCTTTATGTGGTCAGCCTCCAATTCATTGGACACACACCCTCCGTCGTGCTAACCACTAGACTAGACAGTCACGTCATCGAATTGGACTTTACTCGTCAAGACATGTCCAAGTCAATGATATTTCTATTAAATGTTAACGGCGTAGATAAAACTTTTGAAAATGTTAGAAATTGCATTGCGGTTATTCGTCCTAGGGTATCTGATTTCGCAGCTTTGTCCTAATTTATTGAACCCTCATTGTAATGCAATGCATCGGAATTTATACAGTCCTAATTTGCTATTATTCACTAAGAAATATAGTAATTAGAGTAAACCAATTAGGTACCTGTTAAAGAATCCACAAACAAAAAATTAGACGGGTTATAAATTAACTAAATAAACTGTGGGGAAACCATGACGCGGTTTCCGTTAATGATACCGAGTTACGTGACGTTAAGCACAAATTAGTAGGATTGTTATTTATTGACTGTGCAGTGATTATCTGAATGAAATCGATTTGATTACCGTATAGTTGGCATTAACTTGCTAATGGATTATTGGTGTTGCTGCTCAGTAACTGCATCAAATTATTGAGTTCAGGAAATTTTCGGCAAATAAAATGTTGTATGTATCCGTAAAGTAACAAGAATGATTATCTGTAATTATTTTTAATATTTAAAACTGCGTTTTTCATTCGCCTCCTTTTTTATTACACTAAAATTTAAAAATACATTATTTGGAGATTGTTTCATACGTTCAATTTCGTCCGAACTATGACTTTTTTTAAGATAAAAAGTAAATTATCTAATTT
>JAEQML010070458.1:0-16770 GCA_016904865.1 Pissodes strobi | reverse complement strand
GTTATGGTGTTTAATGATGGTATTAGATCATGCTTTCATAAAGCTGTAACCAAAGTAAAAAGAAAAGGTTATTACAAGGAGATCATAAGTGAAAATCGCCCGTTATTACTACAGTCGAATGGAAAGTTAAACAACTATAATACTGGAATACATGACATTATGGATTCTGAGTTAACTCTTAAGGATATTGAGGAATTAGGTTAGTAACATTAACGGATATGCAAACGAAAATATTAGTATGATGATGTCATTGAAAAAGCACCAAAAAATACAGATGGCGCGCGAGTAGTGGATCTCATAGTCTGTATTCCTTTAATAACCTTGGTCTGTAGTAGGTAGCTTCAGCAAATTTACCTTACCATTTTACTCATGGTCTTTAAGTCAATCAAAATACAGCATTTTGAAATTTTGTCTGTTTTAGATCGAGATAATAATTTACGTCACCATTTTTCCGACCTTGATAACCAATTTAGTTCCCATAATAAAATTACACTCATTGTTAAAATTACCTTTACTCGATTTTACAAAAGTTTGTCAATTAGTTTTCGCTTCAAAAAATATCGGAAAACAGTAAAAATACGCATTTTGAACAAGAACTATTCAAAAATATGTGCGGTGGCACACACACTAAAGGGAGATCCTATGGCGCTCGACGAGCGGTGTGTGTGCGAAGATGTTGATTGACACGGTTCTTGAATAGTTATAGGTTGTAATTAGGGGGAAACAGATGTCCTGGAAGTGAGTTTCACAGCGTTGCAGTGCGTCAGACAAAGGGGTTCTTGTAAAGCCATGTTCTAGGTGTTTCAGTTGTACGACGAACTGGTGCGCTCTTGCCGTCTGTCGTGACTATCTGTCAGGCGTTGCCAGGGGTGAGATGAGGCGAGCCAAATCCTGGGAACATCTGCCGTGAAAGTATCTGTAAAACAGGGACATCTCGGCCACATGTCTGCAGGGTTCCAGACTATCCACATTCCGGGTCACCGACGAGACGCACAGCTCTCTTCTGAATGGAATCCAGCAGCTTTAGGGTGTGCTTTGGTGCGGCACCCCAGATGTGTGAGCAATATTCTAAGCACGGTCTTATTTGCGCTTTGTAGAGCAAGAGCAGCTGCTGCGGTGTATACAGTTTTTTGCTGCGAAATAGCGCACTAAGCTTCTTCGAGGTTGATTTTGCGATGTTAGCAACGTGGTCATGCCAGGACATATTGCTGTTGACCGAGACACCCAGTAGTCCGATTGACGAGGATGAAGAAATGGTCGATCTTGCCATAATGATGTCAGGGCCCGCCGTATTGGCCCTCTTGGTAAACGTGGCTGCTTGGGTATTTGCTGCATTGAACTCGACCAAATTTCGGTCGCCTCAAGTTTGAACTTTCTCCAGGTCTTGATTAATTGCTGTAATCTGCTCCTGTCTGCGGTGATAAGTTTCAGTCGCTGGTAAAGGTTTTTCTGATCTAAATTGCGAGGCAAGGGTACTGTCTACAAAACTGTAAACAGGATTATTAAAAAGTTAAAAAAGTATCCCCTTCAATACTGTGAAAATTATACCTTCCATATAGCAACAGTTTATGGAATTTTGTAGAAAACGATATGAATTGCTTTCTTTTAAGTACAAAGGTCATGCAAAATAGGAAGAGCCCTGAGATACGCAGATGAAAGAAAAGGAGAGTCAGTGTACGACAGAGATAGTGAAGACCAAAATGTTAGTAAAGTACACTCCGAGTAGAAAATAAAAGCGGAATTGGATTCATATAGGGTTGATTCAGTCCTATTTTCTGAATCAAACAAAGATGTGCTCTTAGGCACTAAAATTTACCATAGGGCTAGTTCTAGTTATAAAATAAATAAAACAAAAAGCTTTAGTATTATATGAATATTTTAATAAGTTATTTTACCTGAAAATAACTAGAAGCTCATAAATATACAAAATATAAACAATAAGTGATTATACGTCAGTCAGTGCTACGATATGAACAATATCAGTCGAGGCAAAATATCGACCTTGAAGAATGTGATATGAATAATACTCTTAAAACCTAAAGCATGCATAAACAATTGTAATGTTAAACAAGTATATGATTATAAACATAATCTTGCAGCTATATACACTTAAATGTTCATTTATGTTCCTGCAGAACTTCTACGATTAGCTGGGATAACTTTGAGATGAAATATAGTCACATACAAGCGATAATAACAGGATAAATATTACCTTACTGTCCACATAATAATATAAGCTAATAGGTACAATATATTCACCACTTGGTTAGCAATGTTCAATCGTTCAGCAGATTGTCTTCAAACACAGGAAATATCACTTTTAAACACTTACTAAGTTCTTACTTAGCGACTATATACAATTTACTTCAACTTCTTGCAAATAAAAATGACTCAATGGCGTGTTGAGACTTGAGTATGATATGCAGGTATATGCTTATATGGCAGGGCTATTATGATGCCTTTGTGGAATGCGTTTTCTACACGCAGAAATTATTGTAAAACACGCTACGCAATTCGCATAGGTATGCTAAACTAAGTGAATTGGAATAGCACTTATGGGAGACTTTATATTTTAATAAAGCCGAGAGAGTATTGAGAGATTGGGTTTGTAAACGTTTGAGTTTACTTACTTGGCCTGTTGCCTTGGGTACGATTAGTACAGTGTTAGAGAATTAGAGAAAACCTCCATGGCTGTGTGCCATGAGGAGCGATTTAGGGATCGCGACTTGCTTAAACGAGGGCCAGTTAAGAAGTGAATTCTCGAACGGGAGAAGCGTCGTCTCGCGACTTTTGGCGCGTTAAGGTAGGGTGTCCAAGGTGCGGCTGACAGCGGCGGCTGATCGCGGCGTTTAGCGGCTGATATAGACGCCGGGGTCCAGATAGTGTTCAAGACGCGACCAGTCGCCGCGACTGGAATTTGTCCATCTACATTTGCGATAAAAATTTCAAATATGGTGGACGCAAAAGTGCAAGCGTGTGTTATAAACAATAATGCAATTGTTCAGTGCTTACTTAAAGAAGAGGAGCAAGACGAGTTAATTCTATTTGCGAGTCAGAAAAGGCGTAAATGTAGTTCGCTATTTCAAAATCGCGAAAATGAAGGACACTTCCGAATCTCTTCATTTAGTCGCTCTTCATCATTACAGGAAAATATATTTCCGGAGTTCTTGCTCGTCGTGATTGTAATTGCGCAACTGCGAGAAGACGAGAAATGGCTTGTCGGTACAATTTCGGATTATTTCGGTTGGAAACGAATCGCCGGCGGCCGCGACTGCACTGCCCTCCGAGCAGTCCCGCCGCGATTCAAAGGCAGCCGCCTGCGGCTGCCGCTTCTTGGGCACCAGTACAACGCAATCACCAGATTACCAGAGGCGCGGCCAGCCGCCGCGGCATGTCGCGGCGGCCACGGTCGCGCCTTGGACACCGTACCTTAAACCGTTAACTTACCCCCGCTGCTTCATATTACGTCAGTAAGGGGCAAATGACATAAATATAGAGAAATTGCGTAAAAGTGTAGCAACACCGGTTGTCTAAATTAATATTATGAATTTTAACACAAATCTGGTTGAAATCTGCTCGCTAGTTTTCCTAAAATTTGATTATGAAAGATCGAAATTTTAGGGAATTTTAAGTTGAGTGAAGTGCCTATCCTGTAGGGTAGCGCTGTGATTGGTCGGATTCAGATGAGTGAACGTTGTAAGTAGAGATGGCGCTACGAGTATCTCCAAGGTTTTTAAGATTTCCTTGGAATCCGAACAGTGGCGTGGAATGCAAATATAATCTAAATTAAATCGTTAGATTTGAAAACGTGTTTAAATGGCTTTTGAACAAGGGTGGCTAGAATAGATACTGGTTCTGTTTACCTGTTTGCTATTTATGTAATAACTATGCTTTTATTGTTATGATATTTATGGTTGGCATAATAATAAGCCAAGTCGCCAATAAAATTAGGTGTGGGTTGCGCATATTATTTAAAGAAATACATTTTATTGGCAGCACTTGGCTAGTACCCAATATAACAAAAAAAAATTAACACAAATATTACATTTACATTTAAATAAATTTGGACAAGGTCAGAAAACATTTTTCAACTATATTAATAATATAACAGAATAAATATCACAAAATATTACATAAAGGTTAAAGATAGGTAAGTATATTTATTACTTTCATGTTGGTATTTCTTCTATTCCCGACAGGGAACTCTAGCTTAAATTATCATCAAAGCTTTTGTCTGAACTGCTGTCAGTGTCATCCAAATTTATTATTAACTCATCAACAACAATGTCCACCATAGGTTCGTTTTCCATATACTCAATCTCAATTCTCTTTGCTTTTTCACAGCGTGATTTCCACTGCTCCACCGTAAACTGTTCAAAAAATTCATCGGTTAATTTCATAACATCTGTCAAGTTAAGAGTTACGTTCCTTCTAGAGACAAACTCCTTCATCTGTGCCCACACTAGTTCAATTGGATTAAGGCCAGGATGATACGGAGGTGGTCGAACCACGATGTATCCCGCACTGGAAAATATTTCATTGATCTTATAAGTTTTCTCCTCTGGTTTCGCCATTTTAATGAAACTGTAGACCTCCGGTTTTTATCGCCTAATGGAATATTTTTCTCGCCTAACTACTTTTTCATGTCTGCTTTCTTTGTTAACGATGTAGAAAACTTATTTATTTGCCTGTTGTGGTATGGCGCGTTGTCAATTACTACTACACTGTTAGAACGTAAATTCGGCACTAGATTGTTTTTACTCACTTTTCATAATTTTCATAATTCATCTCATTATGGTAATCCCCAGAACTGCAGTGTGACTTTCATCTGAAATCTGAATTTAGCACAAAACCATCTTCTCCTCCAGCTTTCACGATTATTAGGCGTGTGTCTTTTGATACAGGTTGTCTTATGCCTTAGCCAGTTTCGTCGCTCCAAGATTTTTGGATTGTATGTGACACATAATACTTCCACAAGAAACATGCTTTCTTTCACAGAGCAATGGCACAAGAAGACAAATAATTCACACCGCCGAATCAAGCAAATACTACAAGATAAAATAGAACAATGATCACGGAAGAAATTTCATGGAAAGCACCAATATATTATAAATATTAAATATATCCACAAAGACACATATAAGTGAAGAAGTATCAAATATACATTAACGAGATAAACGACCTCGCAGGAAATGCCGTCAACGCCAGGAAATAAATTCATATCAAATATGAGGATGCAGAATAATTACGGACACAGCATACACAGAAGTAAACAACATAGCGGCAAAAATAATATACGAGGCATTAAATTACTTAAATTTAACCTGCTATATAAAAAAACACATTATTTTAATAACCGAAACTAACCCAAGTTAACCCAAAATAATCGAGCGGATTTGGTCTAGGATTGCGCGTTTATTAATTTGCTGCTCGTTTATCCATTTAGCTGCTCGTTCATCCATTTTGCATCCAAAAATGTTTTGATGATCATTCGGTTATATTGCTGACCAAAAAATAATTTAACCTGATAATCGAATAATTACTTCCCTTTAGTTGCTGGCAAGATGCCTACGAATATGTAAAATATATTAAGATAACTGAAAATGAAACCTAAATAAAAGTGGGAAGTGAGAGCTTCAGCAGAGCGATATTAAAAACTATATAAAATTAAAAACAATTCACACGCGGTAGAAGTGAAACCATCATATAACTAAACCAAGCGATCACCCATCCAAGTACTAACCACGCCCGACTTTACTTAACTTCAGTGATCGTACTAACTAACTAACCCAAACTACTTTTTACTCTTGACAAACATGTAACAACTGTATAACTGCAGTTGATAGACACATCTCAGACACATTCACCATTAACGCGGGCGTGCCTCAGGGCACAATACTTTCACCAACTCTGTTCCTCATCTAAATTAATGACCTGTTGACTGAAACGAATAATCCTGTTTACAGTTTTGTAGATGACAGTACCCTTATCTCCCAATTTAGACCAGAAAAACCTTTACCAGCTTCTGATATATTACCGCAGATAGGAGCAGATTACAGCAATTTATCAAGACCTGGAGAAAGTTCAAACTTGGGGCGATAAAAATTTGATCCAGTTCAATGCAGCAAAGACCCAAGCACTCACGTTTACCAAGATGGCCAATACGGCGCGCCCTGACATCATTATGGCAAGATCAACTATTCCTTCATCCTCGCCAATCGGGCTGCTGGGTGTCTCGATCAACAGTAATATGTCCTGGCATGACCACGTTGCTAACATCGCAACATCAGCCTCTCAGAAGCTTGGTGCGCTATTTGGCAACAAAAAACTGTATACACCGCAGCAGTTGCTCTTGCTCTACAAAGCGCAAATAAGACCGTGCTTAGAATATTGCTTACACATCTGTGGTGCCGCACCAAAGCACATCCTAAAGCTGCTGGATTCCATTCAGATGAGAGCTATGCGTCTCGTCGGCGACCCGTAATCTGGATAGTCTGAAACACCGCAGACATGTGGCCGAGATGTCCCTGTTATACAGATACTTTCACGGCAGATGTTCCCAGGATTTGGCCCGCCTCATCCCGCCAATGGCAACGCCTGTCACACAGTCACGACACACGGCAAAAGCACGCTAGTTCGTCGTACAACTGGAAACACCTAGAAGATCGCTTTACAAGACCTCCTTTGTCTGGCACACTGCATCACCCCCTAATTACAACCTACAACTATTGAAGAACCGTGTCAATCAACATCTTCGCACACACACCGCTCGTCGAACGCCATAGGATCTCCCTTTAGTGTGTGTGCCACTGCCGTAAAAAAACTGTGTTCTATCTCATTCTCTCGTAGGCTACATCCTATCCATCTATATATTTTTATTGGTGTCGCTTTTTCGGTTTCCTCGTAGCCCTTTCATCGAGTTCTCAAATCACTCCCGTTCTCAGCCGACGCTAGAGAAGTTTTCACTTCAAAAATAACAAATTGCGAATATTAATATCGCCAAGTGCTTAAATAAACAGGAAACTTACGCGTTCAAGTGGGTCCTACTTTTTGTTTAAATAAACGGTAATAAATCATATCAAACAAGGTAGTCATCGATTGGTTTGTCAAATTGCAAAACTGGCAGATGGCAAAAACGTTAGTGTTCTGAGCTTTACATTTTCATGTATGAAATGAACGTCGATTACACCCTTTTATGTACTTACTGTGTTTTCGGCATGTTCTTCAATTTCTTGTTCATTTTCTAAAGCCAGGTTCGCATTACCAGTGTGTTGACACCCTATTTTTATGAACATAATTTACTTAAACTAAAAACGAC
Source organism: Pissodes strobi (assembly GCA_016904865.1). Classification (NCBI taxonomy): domain Eukaryota; kingdom Metazoa; phylum Arthropoda; class Insecta; order Coleoptera; family Curculionidae; genus Pissodes; species Pissodes strobi. The sequence continues at coordinate 9,452 of JAEQML010070458.1, read as the reverse complement.
CCCTTTTCCTCCACCTAGTCAATAACTTCATTCCACTTTTTTTGTACTCCAATGTACCTTATTTATAAATAAATGAGCTTTAACTTACTAATTGAGATTTCGAATTTAAGGGAGCACACAATTTAAAGGAAGCATTTTTATATTAAATCAGTGGTTGACCCAAATATGTTCAGATAGGTAGCTTCTGTTATGACCTAGTTATTTAAGAGTTCGCCAGACAATAAGATGTGACATAATAAAAAGAAACTAAGTAGCATTATTAACACAGCCCTAAAAAAAATGCAATCCAAATTTTCACTACCACTTAGTTTGTTTAATAGCAACCAAAGTATAATAGTATACCTCTATGTTTCTTCAACATTCCATTACAAAAGTCACAGAGTCTTAAGGCTACAATTTACTTTCTATTATTTATCGTATAAGCCGTAACCTGCGCTTCAACCCCTACTAGAGCTAATTATGCTTACGTAAACGCACTCCACAGAAAACACGAATTTTGAACTTAACTTTTCTTTGACGATACGTTTTACTTTTCCTGCCCCTTTTCTGGCATAGTCACGTTCTACAACTTGTGATGGTTGTTTTGTAATTACTTTTCGCGGCCCCTTGTGGACTTAGCGCGTGAAAAATATTTTTTCTGATTTCTATCTTTTTATACCATCTTTCAAGGCTTGTTTTTCTCCGCTGAAATCTGGAATTTGCGTGTGTCCAACTATTAAAATGTGTTTTTTTAAGAACACTGAAAATCCTAAATCGCCGAAAGTTATAATGTGGCAATTAATGTTTTTACATGTTTTGTAAATTCCAACCTCGGTGTTATTATTACCGCCGTTTTTTGCTAATTAGGGGAATTAAAAATGACTAATATAGTTAACATGATTTTTTTAAATTCCAATCTTGGCTTTTATTGCCACTGCGTTTTCCTAAAATTGTTTGTTCAAGTTAACATGTTTTTACATTCCAATCTCTGGCTTCTAACTTGCCGACTTTTCATACTAGAACCGCCCACCGTCCAAGGTTTAGACTAGAGCAACGTCCTAAAAATTTGATCGAAATGCGCATTATTTCAAATGATAATTATTTTCCATTAGTAATTATTTTATTTTTTTATATGGCATCTGATAATTCCTATTTTTGCACATTTTTCTGACTTCTTCTCGCAGAAGTTGAAAATTAGTTTAACTTTAGATGAGGTTCGAGCAATATTTCTTAACTTAATTTTTCATTCAAGTTTAAATACACATTATTATTTTATTTGAATGTTATACATTGCCGATCTAGTTCGAAGCCTAGTTTATTTAAATGTTTATTTATTGGCAAGCTAGTACGAAACTTAATTTATTTTTTAATCGATTTATAAGAACTATGAAATAATTTATTGAATAAATTAACTAGTTATTAACTCCGGATCATCACAAAGAGTAAATGAGTAAAAGCAAAGACTATTATAGCTAAGCTGTAATAACTTTTGGTAAAAGATAAAAATTGACGACTAAAAGTTACTGAACTTGAAAAACTCATTCGGTTATTCTGAACAATGATTTGTAGTGCCTCCTACTACTAAGTATTGTCTTTGGTAGTGTAAAAGACAATACTACTACAGTATTGTCTTGGGTAGTGTATATGTTATGGAATTTTAAGCTAATATGTAATAGAATTTTGTATGCATGGAAAGACATGACTAACCTAAATTTTATTCAATTAACTTAAAAATATAATTATTGCATTTTACAAAAAAATAAACGACTCATTTGTTTTCTTTCATATTTCAGAGGAATCTACTAATGTATGGGAGTGGCCACGTGAAGGGACTAAAGGCACAAAATGTTGGTGGACATTTACGTGGCCGATTTCATTTATTTTATATATGACCACTCCAACTACTAAAAATCATCCCAAAATGTATATCATGACTTTTGTGATGTGTGTATTTTGGATCGGAAGCGTGTCCTATCTAGTTGCGTGGCTCATTACAATAATAGGTAAGGCATAGTGTATGTAACAGAACAGATAAGCAAAAATTTGCATCTAAATCTCACACTTATTTGAGGTCTCGGCACTCTCGGCAAGCATCTACGTGACATGTATTGTTTTAAAAATTAAATTATGTCATCGACTCCGTCGATTAGAATGCAATTACACCTTTTTGCTTACCTACGCTATTTGTGGTCCTTTCTTCAACTCCTGTTAATTTTTTGTTAACCTAGTTCGCAGTACCAGTGTGTTGACACCCTCTAGGAAAATATTCCACCTAGACGCCATGGGCAATCACCTTTTTAGTCCACCTAAGCAGTTGCTTCATTCCACTTGTTCTCTATCTATACAGGGTGTTTCCTAACCTCGGTAAAAAAATTAAACTGGTGAATCCTCACGTAATTGTAAGACGAAAATGTGGTATACAATTTCTTCGATTGTCGCTTCGTTTTCAAAATACAGGGTGTTGAAAAAACATATTTTTTGGTGTTTTCTTTTTATTAATACTTAATGAGAAACGACATTCGAATAATATTTGTCACACCTTAATAAAGGGTTTGAGCACTTTATTTTGAGTGCATGTTGAACTTCTCAATTAGTTTATTGGCGGAGATCCGGGTACGGATTATTAGAATTTAGCAAAAATCAATATTACGGGCCTGTTTAACACTTAAAATTCTTATATTATTTGATAAAAATATCATTTAAAGCAAATTAAGCGGCTTGAATTTTTCTCGTATCTCTTACAGTTTTTCAGTAAAAAATAACTATTGTTCAAGTCACAGGAATTTCTTAAAAAAACCTCTGAATAATGCGCCACATGTAAAGTCAAATAAATTGCTGAGTGTCCTTCATGAGCCAGTAAACACCCATCTATTCGAAGTACTAAATTGTCTCCTACGCGTCGGAAAATCTCGGTGTGTTGGCGCGAATCGTATTAAAACCGTTAATAATGCGCAGTTGAAGTTCTTCTACAGTTTCAATAGGAGTAGTACAGACAAGTTGTTTAAGGTGACCCCAGAATAAGAGTCCAAAGGATTAAGGTCCCCCACTTTGCAGCAGTTCGAAATTATTTGGATCAAAAATATCCTGATCGGTGGATAGGTAGAGGTGGACCTCATCCATGGCCGCCACGTTCGCCGGACTATTGAACCTGTAGAAGAACTTCAACTGCGCATTATTAATACGATTTTAATACGATTGCGCCAGTACCGAGATTTTCTGACTTTAGCACGTCGCGTCGAATAGATGGGTGTTTACTGGCTCATGGAGGACACTTTCAGCAATTTATTGATGTGTAAACATCATACGCGGCGGTATGAGGGTAAATCTCGGCAGATGGGACGAAAATGTGAGGACGGAAATGTCTAAACTGAAATGATATCATAACCCATGCGCATTGAGGAGCAAGCTAATCCAGGACGGCCGCGATTGCAACGACTCAAGTGGCGCTTCTAAAAAGCTAACCGCTAGGGCGGGATTAGATTTTCATGTCCATGATATCGATATAGGACATAATATGTTTACCCATCAGTGTCTCGAGTACTAGCAGACTCGCTCAATTTTTTTTGACTTTACATGTGGTTGCATTATTCACAATAGAATTATTTTTTACTCAAAAACTGTAAGAGACACCAGACAAATGCAAGAAACTTAATTTGCTTAAAATTAATTTTTTTATCTAATAAAATAAGAATTTTCAGAGTTTAACAGGTCCGTATTATTGATTTTTGCGAAATTCTAGTAGTCGTTACCCGCGGATCTCCGCCAATGAACCAATTGAGAAGTCCAACATGAACACAAAATAAAGTGCTCAAACCCTTCATTAAGGTGCGACAAATATTATTCGAATGTCGTTTCTCATTAATTATTAATAAAAAGAAAACACGAAAACACCCTGTATTTTGAAAATGAAGCAACATTCGAAAACATTTTATACCACATTTTCGTCTTACAATTACGTGAGGATTCATCAGTTTCATTTTTTTACCGAGGTTAGGAAACACCCTGTATGTAACCTTAGTTATAATGAAAGTAGCGTAGGGCAAACCACTTTCTGTTTTAAAATACAATTGAGATTTCAAATTTAAGGGAGCACACAATTTAAAGGGAGCTAAAATAAACTAATTAGCGTTATTAACATTTATCTCGGTATTATTTTGTTTCTGACTGGTAAAATGACGTTAAAACCTAAAAGAAATGAAATACAAATGTTCACTAACACTTAGTCTGTTTAATGACTCCCAAATTAGGAGAGTACATTTCTAGGTTTCTTGAACATTTCATTACAAAAGTCACAGAGTCTTAAAGCTAAACTTACTTTCTATTCTTTATCGCATAAGCCGTAACCTGCGCTTCAACTCCTACTAGAGCTGATTACGTAACCGCCCATCACAGGAAACACGTATTTAAAACAGAATTTTTCTTTGACACCGGTACGTTTTACTTTTCCGGCCCCTTTTTGGGCTTAGTGATGTTCTAAAACTTGTGATGGTTATATGTAACTACTTTCGAGGGCCTTTGTGGGCATAATAGTAACGCGTTACCCAACGTGGAGAAACGGGCAAAATAAGGTGCTGTTCGAGGCCCTTTGGGCATAGTAACGTGCCATCGGGCGTGAAGAATTTTTTTCTGACTAATACTTTTCCAAAGATTTTTAGCTTTTTATACCATCTTTCAAGGCTCGTTTTCTCCTCGAAAAATCTCGATTCAGCACCTGCCCATCTATTAAAATGTTTTTACTAAGAACACTTAAAATTTCTAAAGGTATGGTTTCGGTAGGACTGCTGGCAGTAACGTCTGGCCGCGACGTCTGGCAGTCACGGCCAGCCGATACGGTCCCGTGTTTTCCCTGCAACTGCTGAAAGCTATCGGCAGTCAGTATTTTTCAGTTGAGAAAAGCAGACGTACTGTGGTATTTGTGTGTATATACTTTACTTTGATGTTTCCAACATTGGTTTTATCGAGAACAAGACCAATATAACAATATATGAATATCCGAAAGCAAATTACTATAACATTAACTTTTATTTAAGTAAGGCAGATTGGTCATTTGTTTGCAGCGATTGAAATGTACGTCCCAAAGAGGGTAATGACTGAAAATGAATTTCCAAAATGGTATTCTCCGCATGTCAAGAGGTTACTTGCAGAAAAAAACAGACTTTACCGTAAGTTTAGAGTTTCAGGCCTAGAAAGTGATTACAGTCTATACTCGAATGGTCGTGGAGAAAGTAAAGTGCAAATAGAATTGTGTTATGCCATATACATTTCTAATGTTGAGCATATGATCCCGGATAATATCAAGTATTTTTGGTCGTATATAAACTCTCTTAAGAAGGAGAATGGGAGCCCTAAAGAAATGCACTTTAACGGCCGTCCCCTACAAGAAACGCGTGATATTGCAAACGCTTTCGCCGAACACTTCGAAACTTGTCTGTTTGGACTGCAACAAGAGTGCCGGCCTAAATGGAATCCCGCCTCTTTTTCTAAACTCTTGTTTGAAGACCTTGTCACTTCCAGTGATGGTGGCAACTTTCCCTCACAGTGGAAGGAATCCACGCTGTTTCCTGTATACAAGTCCGGTGACAAAGAAGATATCAAAAACTATAGGGGAATATCGAATCATGAAATCAATTTTAACAGATGAAATTTTTCATACATACAGGCATTACATCAGGGAGGAACAGCATGGTTTCTTTAAGGGTCGTTCAACCAGCACAAACCTAGCCATTTACCAGGATTTTCTGGTTTCAAATCTGGGGAGAGGATATCAGATCGATGTAATTTATACCGACTTTACAAAAGCGTTCGACAGTATATGCCACAAATTGTTGATGAGAAAACTATCACGAATAGGAATGGGAGAGGCTTATCTTGCCTGGATCGAAAGCTATCTTCAGGGACGTCATCAACGGGTTTTCATTGGAGGGGTCTCATCAAGGGTAGTTAATGTTCAATCAGGGGTACCCCAGGGCTCACACATAGGACCTGTACTTTCCTCCTTATTTGTTAATGATGTCTCCTCCTACTTTCGAGTTACAAAGTGCCTATTGTACGCAGACGACCTTAATTTTTTTAACATCGTTGATGAGAGTATTGACATTCAGAGTGATCTTTGTCGGCTCATTGACTGTTGTGATAAGAATTGGTTGAGGCTGAACGTGGACAAATGCAAAAAGATGAGTTTATATAGGTGCCATAGTCCTTTGGTCATGGAATATAAAATAAATGAGACGATGCTTGGATCAGTTCAGTCGTTTAACGATCTAGGAGTAATATTTGACCAAAAGCTTACCTTAACCTCCATCTGGATCAAATAATATCAAAATGTTTTAGACTTCTGGGGTTTATAAAGAGAAACACTAAACTCATTGTCGACACTAAAGCCATTACATCTCTTTATAATTGTCTCATAAGAAGTATCTTAGAATACTGCTGTGTCATCTGGTCTCCATACTCAATGTCAGATTGGAGATATTCCAAAATAAATTTTTAAAATATCTTTTGGTATAAGCATCGTGTTCCATCCGACAACCTGAGTTATGAGGTCAGATCCATGCTCTGTGGATATAAAACTCTGGAGGTAAGACGCAATAACTACTTTCTGTATTTTCTTTATAAACTCCTCCACGGTGGGATTAATTGTCCCCAACTGCTGGGGCAACTTACCTTCAGAACACCGCCAAGACCTCTTCGACATTACCAACTTTTCTCTGAGAGAGTGCACCAAACAAATTATGGAGAACAGGCATTTGTTGATCGCATGACACGCATATATAATGCAAATTTTGGCCATATCGACATTTTTACAATTAGTCTTAACAGTTTAAAAAAACTCAGTAAAGTACGAAATGCACAATTATTATTGTGAATTGTAAAAGTTGTTTCTTTTGTATGTCTCCGTTTTTGTTTAATTATTACTATGTGTATATTTTTAATGTTAAGTGTGATATAAACCAAATTTTTCTTTCCTTTTTGAATTTTACTTTCATTTAATGAAATACTTATATACCTTGTTTGTCTAAAATTATTTGAATTAAGTTAAGACCATTGTTGTATCATTTGGGGATCTTTCCCTGTAGTGTATGTATTGAACAAATAAAAAAAATTGGTGTGTGCTTAAGACCGCACGACTTAAGTGAAAACTACAATAAGCGGGGTCATCGTTTGTCAGAATTTCGATCAGAGATACGGGCGAAAAACGGTTTTCCCCCCAAAATTCCCCCTTAAATTAGCCCCCCCGCCCCCCCCGTGGGCTAGAGGGGCCCCCCCCCCCCCCCCGGGCGCACCTATCATAAAAATTTTGACCCCGTACCTCTTACCGTTCTCCCAAAATCAATTATTTAAATTTTTCCTTCTCCCCCCTCTCCTGGCCAAACAGGGGGAGGTATGGGGTCCCGTTTTCGTCCAGGATCTTCTTTTTACCCCGGCTACATCCCCTGAAAATTTCAGCCCTCTACCTATACGGGAACATGCCAGTAGAAGGAGCGTTACGTTACATATCCGAGCATGACGCGTGACGGCTCGGTCTCATTCAACCCAATCGCAAAAAAAAAACGCAAAACGCGCCTAAAGAAATTTTCACTTCAAAAATAATAGATATCCAAAAGCTCGCTCTTTTTTTATTGGAAGATGATGAAGACGAAGATATAATGGTTGAATTGTTGTATATAAAAACGAGCCAGTACATTCAGAATATATAAGGTGATCCTTATCTTGGTGGTCGTATATCTGAGGATATTTGCTGACTTCGGAAATCAGCATTTCATCATTCTTCACTGAAAAATTTTTACTACTCATGCTTCAACTAATACTTTTTAATACGCAATCGAATAAAAATACTCAAATTTACGTACGAGCAGTTCAGCCGTTACGTCTAGACTGGTCTCGAAGCAGTCGGCGCGCAGCAGTCAACTGCGAGCCATTCAGCCGCGGCGTTTCCGACGCTCTAGCGAAAACACATATATTATTTTCCTAAAGATCGGTGCTTGACTGCCAGACGTTGCGGCCAGACGTTACTGCCAACAGTTCTACCGAAACCATACCTTAAGTCGCCGAAAATTTTAATGTTGCAATTAGCATTTAAACATGTTTTGTAAATTCCAACCTCGATTTTAGTTTTAGTATTTTAGTAGTAGGTGGCTTATTCGTATCGGACCTACGAGATCGCAAATGCAAATGTGCAGGCTTTTCATATTTTGGGTTAGTTTTGGTTAGCACTTGGTTAATTTCTGTTTGTTGAGCCCCAGAAGTGACCGAAGCGAGCGGAGGGCCATGCATTAAGTGTTTAAATAATTGAAGATAAAACGTAACAGGGGTATTCTAGCTAAGATTTATATTACAGTCGCCTTATGACAAGGTGCAATCTGTACGTTCGATATGAATATGCCGCCGGGTGTTCCAAATTAGTATTATTAAAATTAGTTATTACAGTTAACATGATTTTTGCATTCCGATCCCAGGTCTTTGCTCGCTAAATATTCTTAATAGAAACCGTCGCTAGACCAAGGTTTTCTTTTTAGAGCAAAGTGTTGGAGGGACCTGTTTGTGAAGCGTGCAACTAGAGGGTGATAGTTATTGTAGTTAGTTCATCTAATTTCGCGTTATAATGCCGTCGAAAAAAAATTATAGTCGGCTGCACTTCGAGTCGTATTTCGGTTCTGGTGAAGTTAAGCACAATGCCGTTTATTTGGAATATATTCCAATAGTAAGATATTTTATTTTAATAAGGCATATGGCAGGTGCTATTATTGTATATTTCATCATAGTTGTATCTCATAAAAACAAAACAGGCATTAAAGGGTTCCCCTACTAATTAAATATAATTATATTTTATAATGGGAATCGTTAGGAAATTATAATTGGAATAATTGCCATCGTTAGGAAAATTAAAAATAATATTGAATTTTTATATTTGATGTATATATTTATGAAGCAATATTTTAAATAGTGTAAATAAATAAAACACACAATTCTTAATTATTATTAAATTCATTTGTCGCCACTGAAATTGGACAACTTTGCATATTCCGATATAACTACGACGCGAATTTCGAGGAACCCTCGTATCGATCAGCGTTGAAGCGTTCATTGAGAAGAAGATTAGTTTTCAATTTTCATCAACGGTTGAAGATTGAAGTAATCAACTCATAACTCCTACAATGTGTGCAGATATACAGACCTTTGTTTCTGCATCGTGGTACTAAGCTTAATTGGTTTTTGTTCGTTTCGCCCTTTTTCAATCAATAGTAAATAATTTGTATTCTTTACGAACAGTTATCTACTTTAATTGTCACGCTCTTTCTTGTCTTCTAATTTATATTTAGTTATCTACACTAGCTCAAATATCGGAGAGTTGGGGGGTATTTATTTTAAGGCGCCACCAACTTGTAGACAACACAAATTGGTAAAAATTCGCAAGTTATGATATGGAACTCGTTTTGGCTTAGGCTTCGCAACAAAAATGAAATATGAATAAT
>JAEQML010070457.1:0-16770 GCA_016904865.1 Pissodes strobi | reverse complement strand
TGCACTGTTAACTGACATCTTGATTTGATTATTGCACTTATAGTTTTTAATCGTTTTTATGAAATTTTAATCGAAATTCACTACTATCGGCACTTGAAGGACCATGTTTGCGTGTGTGTGAACTATAATACACTGGTTTGTTAACTTTATATGAATCTATTCTTCAAAATAAATCATAACAATAATGAAAATATCTTAACAAAGAAAAGTCTATATTTTTCTTCTGACGTCTAATTTGTTCTGTTGTCTCCTCAATAGCGGCCTCGTCGCATAGCATTGTCAGTCGGTGGCACAACAGCTACAAACAATCAGTAACTACAGACCCGTTTCCATTATCTGTAACTTCTGTAAGGTTTTTGAATTTCTTCTGTATGATAAAATATTTCTTGTCATTAAAACCCCCAGCAGCATGGATTTTTTAAAGGAAGATCCACTATTACCAATTTACTTGGTGTGTCTGAGTACATTGCTGAATCTATTAATGATAGTTGTCAAGTTGATGCCGTGTATATTGATTTCTCTATCGCTTTGGATCGTACAGTTTTAATTCGCAAGCATCTTGCTATCGGATTTTCTAACGCCCTTGTCAACCTTCTTATTTCATACTTGTCTAACCACTCCCAATACGTCGCTCTTTATGGAGGTACTTCTGTCGAATATTCTGCTACCCCTGGTGTTCCGCAGGGCTCCATACTTGGGCCGATATTGTTTAACATATTTATAAATCACATTTGTGTGGATCTTATGGCCAAATTTCTATTATATGCGGATGTAATATAATATAAACGATTCAGTGTTTGGATTATTGTCTCGCATTCAGCGTGATTTGGAGTGGATCGAAGAAGATAATAACTTGCAGCTTAACTTAGGAAAATGTTGTGTGGTATCATTCAAAGCCAAGAAGACCTCAGTTGTTGTATATGATTATTTTCTCGCTAATGAACCTGTCTCTCGTTTTGATACTTTTTGCGACTTTGGCGTAACATTCGACTTCTTTTCGTTCCGTGTGTTAATAAAATACTGTCTGACGCCGCGAGAAACTACGGATTTGTTGTACGTTGCACTAGGAATTTCAACGATGTTGAGGTAGTAGAATGATTTGTTGTATAGCTCTTATATACGGTCTAAGTTATAATAGCATTAGTAATTTGGTATCCTGGATATAATATTCGTATAAATAATATAGAACAATAGGTCGGGTATAAGTGTGAGGGAATATATCCTTACCAGTGTCGGCTCGCTTAATACACCAAGTGAATCGATGATTCACCTTAGATTTTTCCAACTTATACTATTTTTCAATTACAATCACTAAAACATAGTATATTAACTTAAATCATAAACAAATCAACATAAAATTATAAAATGTTGAGTTGTTCAGTCGCTATAAATAGAAGATAAAATCAGAATAATTATTATATATCGGTACATTGCTCAAAACGCGGCAACATTGTCAAAACGCGCGAAGTTTATTTCCATTCCATGTCGAATCGCCTTTCGCCTTGATTGAATCAACTCCCGTTGCGGTTTATAACGATGCAGTTGTTTACGGTGGTTGCCATGGCAATGCACCATATTGTCTGCATATTATAGATAAGCGCTTATGGGAATGACACCACCTCAAAAGCAAGATTCATTTCCGAATTGGGATATCGAGTGTTTTTAATTCGCGTTTAAGAGTGGTTGCGACGTATAAGTGCGTGCATTACTTTAGAAATTTCTGTTTGTTGTTGGTTTTCGGTTCGGTTTTCGATAATAGAACTAAATAAAAATGACTACATTTTCCCGTTTAAGATCCGGTGTGTTTTTTTCCTCTTAAAATCTGTTCTGTAGGTAAAATTATGTAAAGTAAAATTTGGTACCTACTAGGTACTTTCGCTAGAGTGGGGGGGGGGAGGAGGTAATTAAATGTTGAATGTTAGGTTTAGACTAATTCTTAGTAATATGGATATGTTTTGCTTAGCTTTATTTTTAGTAATGTAACATTTAGATAGTACCGGGTGTTTCACTATAAATGGTACCCCCCTTTAACTTTTTCAATTGACGTTTTAGAAAAAACGTTCAAAATAAAGGGGATGAAGTGAAGTTTTTTATGGCATAACACTGTTGTATACAGGGTGTCGCATAAATGCGGGATTAAACAAAGTTATATTTTTTAAATAGAACACCCTATTGACACCCTTTGCATATTTGGATTTTGCGGAGAATTCTAGACATATTTCATAAATAATGTCCTATACCTATCTGTTACTGTTTTTGAAATATTGACAGTTGAAAATCGACCATTTACCAAGTTTGACAGCCTGTAAAATCTAAACGGCTAAAGATAGAGCAAAAGGGTTTGCACTTTCCTATCTTGGTTTTTCATAAGCTATCGTTTGACACTAATTTTAGATTTAACCAGAAGTTAAATTTAACCGGAATTTCTTAACCTCTGGTTAAATAAAAAAATTAGTGTCAAACGATAGTTTATGAAAAACCAAGATAGGAAAGTGCAAACCATTTTGCTCTATCTTTATCCGTTTAGATTTTACAGGCTGTCAAACTTGGTAAATGGTCGATTTTCAACTGTCAATATTTCAAAAACAGTAACAGATAGGTATCGGAATTATTTATGAAATATGTCTAGAATTCTCCGCAAAATCCAAATATGCAATAATATATAGGGTGTTTCATTTAAAAACATATAACTTTGTTTAATCCCGCATTTATGGGACACCCTGTATACAACAGTGCTATGCCATAAAAAACTTCACTTCATCCCCTTTATTTTTTGTATTGAACGTTTTTTTCTAAAATGTCAGTTGAGAAAGTTAAAGGGGGGGGTCCGTTTATAGTGAAACACCCGGTACATAATTATTGTTGTCTGATACTATCGATTAATTGGGCTTCTATGCCTGTTAGGTGGTATTTTTTTTTATAAATACATAAATATATAAATAAATATTAAAATGCTTTTATATCATTTATCTTTAATGAAAGTAATTCTTAAGAAGAAGAAAGATTATAGTTATAAACATAGATTAGGGCGCAATTAACTACTGTAGGACTTTGTTGTAAATATGACAAACTCCTAATTATAATGAGGGGAAGGGAAAGAAGTAGCGAGGGAAGGGAGGGCGGGAGAGGGGGTAGAAAATAATTTTTCCCAAATTTACAGACAGTTACTTCCTCTCGGAAACATAATCTACTCTGTCAACCCAAGTAACACATAGGATGGCGCTTTATATCCGAATTGCTTTAAAATTGATTTATCAGTGCTTCATTTATGACTATATGGAGTTATTGCAGAATCCCAGATTACCAATTTGCTTAAATGAAATTTTGGTTCTTTAATCTAGTTCTTTAAGCGGTTTAAGAACGTAATTTCAGAGCTGCTATAAAGTAGCTTTTTAATTGTTCTATAAATACATTCATTATGACATTTAAGCTATATACTTGCTTTGTAAACATGCCTAAGATCCTCTTATACGGACAAATGATATCTTTATAGATGCTTTATAAAGATTATTTAAACGCTTACATGTCATTTAAAGGGACAGATTACCTGTTTAAGCAAAATGGCGTCGTGAAATACCACTACACAAGATGTTAAGAATTTTTGTTAGTAACTCCATATTGTTTACTGAAATCTAATGTTGATAGAACAAACGGCATTTTATTAGAAAACAAAATTGGGTTTTGGTAGTAAATTAATACATTCTATTCATCAAAATTATTAGAATTCATATAAAACACTTGTTTCGGATCATTTATTAAAAAATTATTGATTTTTATGAAAAAAAAAATATGAAAATAATTTCTAAAAATTTAGAAAAATGGCCAATTTTCTAAATTTTGATGGCGAGTAGTAATTTTACGAGGTAGCATATTACATAATTACAATAAATTTTTTCCGGCATGTCGTTTTTAGGTACTCCCGCCTGCCCTCAATAGCTTTTTATACATAACTCGTTCAAATAATTCCATATCATGTAGACGCCATTCCATTACAACCTCTGTAATTATCAAAATGTCTGTTTGAGTTTGAGTTTTAGTGGAGTAGGAGATATTCCTGTAACCATTTTGCAATATAGAAGATATAATAAGGCGGTAACTCTTTCCAAATATATAAAAGTTATATAAGGCATATTTAATCGCGTAAATTGCATTTATGTCTTTTTAAAAAAACAGTTACATAAGCGCCATATAATAATACTTACACAGCATTATTGTAATTTAAGAGCAAGTTTAACATCACTATATAGATGCTTTATATGTTCATTATAATAGTTATCGTGAGCGCTATACTTAGTTCAAGAAGTTATATAGTGGCTATATATTAGGCATATATACGTGTTAAAAGAGTTATATAGAAGTATTATAGAATAGTTTTTTTTGAGCATTTAGTTACACTTTTATATAATAGCTGAGTAAAGTATGTGGTCCCTTTAAGCCATATAAGTAATATATAATTGATTATCTTACCTTTTATAGTATCGTTTTACTCTATAAACTAGTGATATAAACGTTTGTTTAACCTTTATAAATCTTTTTGTGTTACTCGGGAATTCAATCCTCAAATTTCATAAATGATGCTATAATGTCGTCCCTCGAAACGTTCCAGTGACTGAGAAGATACGCCTGCGTTGTTCTGTGATTCGACTATGACATTTGACCGTGTTAAATGCAGAATGATTTTCGTAGTAATGAAACAATCTTTGTATTCCATGCAAAAATTTTTAATCCAAAAGGACTTCTACAAATGGCGTAACAGAGCGCTTTCGGCCTAAGCCATCATCAGTGTTACCTGAAAAGTAAGTAAAAGAACCCCCCATTAGTGGAGAGTTAAAGACTGCTGCTGAATTTTTTTGGTACAGAAAATGATAAGATGAACATTGTTATGTTCGGTTACAAAATTTGTTAGAAATTAAAAGGAGTTAATTAAAGGTATAAATTAAGAATGATGATTTGGTGAGAAAAAAGCAAGGAAAATGGTGGACTTCTTTCACTCACTTGTCAATGGAAAAGGACATATCCATGAAGACAAACGAACAACACAAATCGACAACGGTCACATTTAAATTTCACAAACTGTACGTCACATTTTTAAGAGAATGGTTCACATAATTTAATGTAAAATCTTTAATTAAAGACAAAAATGGGGTACCTAGAACCACGCTTTTGGCTGACACGACAAATGTGTCGTTGCTGACAGTCTTGACAAGCAGACCGATGACGCAGGAAGATATACGACAAGAATCGGCGGTAATTTTAAATATTTTTAAAAATGACAAGTGTTAAGTTTAGGAGATAATAATATGTAAAAGTGCTGTAGTTGTCTATAGTAATCCTAAAGTAAAATAAGGCTGCCACTAAGCTAGATGAGATTAACAAAATGGTATGATAAGTATTAAGTAACCCAAATTAGCGAAAGAATACTTGAAAATTCTGTTGAATGCTTCAGTGATGGCTTGAAAGTTGTTTTTGGAAAGGAAGAAAGTACTTAATGAAGTGAAAATAGAGGACTAACTTAAGAGATGACATTAGCCTGAGCTAACTCAACTCGAACGGATAGAAAAGAAAGGAAAGGGGATGACATTAGCCTGAGCTAACTCAACTTCAACGGATAGAAAAGAAAGGAAGGAGATGACTTTAGCCTGGGCTAACTCAACTCGAACGAATAGAAAATAAAATTGAATTACATTCCCGTAGTAAAAATTCGAAAAAAAAATTACATTTGAAAGTACTTGATCAAGCGACCTTCTTCCCCTCATAGATGTATGGACACAAAGTAAATTCAATCAAGAAGCCTCGTGTGTAATGGAATGTAGGACCTGTTGAGATTAACCAGAGTGTTAAGGCAATAGTTGTTTACAAGCAGTTCGCTGTGGATCTCGATGTCCTCCATAAAATCTAGCCTATTGAAATTTTTTGATGTGCAGGATTTTTGAATTAGATTGAGGACTGAAACCATGGTTATGATTTCATAAATGTTATCCGAAAGCAGAGTTATTTCTGTTTAAATGTTCATTGATACGGACTTTAAGTGGTCTACATGCCCCGCATGTCCTACCGATGTAGGTGCATTCGCAGGAGTTGAAATGACAACTTATAAATACCACTTTTTGAGAGAGTATCTATTTTATCTTTCGTGTTATTTAAAAAGGTTTGTAATTGATTTTTATTTAAAACAAAACCTGGGAATTACTGACATAATGGCGAATGGTTTTGGAAATTTTATCGTTCGTTTTCTATGTTTAAAGGAATGCAGAAGTATTTTTTAAATGAATTATCTAGCAAGCTATGAGAAAGTTCCTTTCTGAGTTTTGTTTTAGTGATTAAATTGTACCAACAAGAGTGAGATCAAGTGGTTGTTAAAAACGATCTGTTTTATTATATTTACTTCCTTGCCATATTCGACAGTATATTAAGTAACCTATTGCACAAACAATATAGCTACGCAACAGACGGCGCCTGAAATGTGTGTAAAACGAGCCTAATAATGAGGCTGTCGGCTGCCGCGAGCCTCATTCGCTTCTTTCGCCGGCATCTCGTTCACTGGAAACAATATAGATGGCGCTATGAACAGCCTCAATTCGATACGCCGTTGTCATATCCACTGAATTGTAGGTAAATTTGAGTTTAAAAAGTAATATCACTTATTAGGTACTTAAAAAGTAATATAGTAGTAGTAGTAGTAAGGGTGGGGGGGCCGAAGCCCGGTAAGTAGGCCTATAAGTCCCTTTTCACCATCCCCGATCCGCCCTCCCCTACCTGGCTACTTCCAACACCCGGCCTGCACTGAAACGGCCCGTCACCTTGATAAAGGTGAGGACGTCCTCCCAGTCCAGATCTTTTAGATCTTCCCGAGCAAGTGTTGGTGCTCCCAGTATCTTCCTCCTTAGGCGACTCCACCTATCACAAATTCCTATATAGTGGTATGAGGACTCCTCCCCTGTCCGGCAGTTCAGGCAGAGTGGGCTGTCCCTCACGCCGATAAGGTGCAGATGTCTGTTTAGGCTTCTATGCCCAGTCAGAATACCTGCCAAGTTCCTGATGTCCTCTCGGCTCTTTTTTAGCAGTCGCCTTGCTCTGGATCCGTCAGGATTTAGAATCATTTCCTTGGCTTGTCTGCATCCTTTTTTTCCTCTCCAATTGTGCTTTGTCTTGTTCCAGGCCCAGTTATTTAGTTCCTGAGAGATTTGCCTTTTACTTAAGCCCAGACCAGGTTCTGGACCGACGAGGTGGCTCATTGAGCCTTGTCTTGCCAATTCATCGGCCCGTTCGTTGCCCTCGATGCCACTGTGCACTGGAACCCATCTGAGTGCGCACAGCCAATCTGTCTAGGGCGTCTCTACATTCCTGAACTAGCTTACAGCTTGCCCTGGGTCTTTGGATCGCCCTGAGAGCGGCTTGACTGTCCGAGTAAATATATATACTCTCTACACCTTCTGTTACTTCCGCCTTGGTTGCTACTTCTAAAATAGCAAACACCTCCGCCTGGAAGACATTGGCATATCTCCCCAGCGAAGTGCTTTCTCCTGATTTAGTGTTGTCTAGGTATACACCGGCTCCGGATGACTGTATATTAGCCATCCATGAGCCGTCAGTGTACCATGCGTGTGCGCCGCTCGGCGTACGTACCTGGCCTGACAACCACTCTTCCCTTGATGGAAATTCCACTTGGAAATTCCTTCTCAGTCTTAATCTGCCATCTGGGATATTGCCTTTGGTCGCAATGATGAGTAGATCCCTACTCATTTTGGCGGCAATAGTCGTATGGCCTTTCCCTGTGTAGTCCGTTCGCCATAGGCCACTGTCGATCATCCTTTTGTGAGCCGCCATTGCCTCTCTCTCAATCCAGATCGGGAGGTCCGGCAGCCCCAGGATGATGTTCAGTGCTGCTCCGGGAATTGTTCTCAATGCTCCGGTAATACCCAAACAAGCCAGCCTTTGCAGTCTGGCCAGTTTCTGGGCATTAGTGGCTCTGGCCACCGCTGGCCACCAGTCCACGGATCCGTAGGAAATCCTCGGTCTTATCACAGCATAGTACAGCCACTGAAGGATGTAAGGTTTTAAACCCCACTTCCTACCTACCGTTCTCCTTAGTTGCCACATAATCGCGGTTGTCTTATTCACCACCTGTTCAACGTGTGCCTTCCACGTCAATTTACTGTCTAAAATAACTCCCAAATATTTGACTTGTTGACTTAGGCTCAGTCTCGTCTGGTAGAGTATGGGATGTATAAAACCTGTTAGATTTCGTTTCCTTGTGAAGAGAATGAGTTCGGTCTTCCCTGGGTTTACTGAGAGACCATTCTCCTCACACCAACCTTGAACTATCCGACACGCCACCTGCATACGCTCGCAGACCGTTCTCACGAACTTGCCCGTGATCATTACTAGCCCGTCGTCAGCATATGCTTGTGCGTAGAATCCCTCAAGATTTAACCTTCTCAGGAGGCTGTCCATCACCAGGCACCACAAATGTGGCGAGAGGCAGCTGCCTTGTGGGTAACCCCCTCTTACCCCGGCTTCGACGCGAACTTCTCCCAGCGTGGCGCTGATCTTTCGGTCTTCCAGTGCCGTTTTTACCCACTTGACCAAATGAACTGGTGTTCTCTTGGCCTGGAGGGCTTGACAGATAGTTTTCGTTTTAGCCTTATCGAAAGCTCCTTCTACGTCAAAGAAGAGCGCTAGCGCCATTTCTTTGTTTTCTATTGCCTTTTCAGCCCTTCTAACTACAGAATGGAGAGCCGTTTCAGTCGACTTCCCCCTTCTGTAGGCGTGCTGATTATCATGTAGAGGAGAATCAGTTAAGATCTCTTCCATGATGAACATGTCAATCATTTTTTCCATTGTCTTCATTAAAAATGAAGTTAGACTTATAGGCCTAAAGGACTTGGGATGGGAATAGTCTCTCTTCCCTGCCTTGGGGATGAAGACGACATCCGCTGCTCTCCAAGCTTGTGGAACGTACCATAGTGCTATGCTGACCTCGAATACTCTCTTTAAGTAAGGGAGTAACGTGTCAAGGCCCGCCTGCAGCATTATGGGTATAATTCCATCCGGCCCTCCTGCCTTATATGGACTGAACTCCCCCACTGCCCAAGTTATGGATTCCTCAGTCACCACACTGCGGGCAAGGTTCCAGTCCATCTCTGGCTCTGGTTCCTCGTCCCAGTTGGTAGTCTGTACCTCTCCGGGGAAGTGGGTTTTTAGAAGAAGCTCTATCGCTTCCTCTTTGTTCGCCGTCCATTGTTCGCCTGTTTTCAGTTCAAAAAGTAATATAACTTCTGTTAACATATTTTTGAACATTCATTTGTTAAATGTTACCCAGTTCCTATTATAAAAATGGCTGAAATATTGTACAACTAACCCCTGACAATGCAGAAAAAGAAGTGGAATTTGAACAAAATAACGAAAAAATCTAGAATCAACCCTTGAGGAGGTGAGGGGATGAAAACACCTCTACAGGAAATAATTGGAAAAGAAGAAAAGATTTCTTTATGATACCAAAATAGAAAACGTTATCTCCATATCTACGCCATATTATTCGACACTGATTTGGCAACTTTTGTTCTAATTGTAGTTTCTTTGTATCAGTGTGTCCAGGAATTGATTCCGGAATAGGGAAAACTTTTATTTAACAATGATAAGGATTATGTTCGTATATGGGGCTATGTTAAGAGTTTGCATTCAAAGCCAAAAGACACCGGGCGGCCTCAATAGCACCTTAAATCGGTGATATAATGGCGGCATTTGAGCTGACGCCAGCGAACGGCGGAGTATTTTGTAATTTATGGATTCTAAAAGTTTGATAAACAGCGAAAACTGTAAGGGATATCAACAAAGTAAACGTCTACGCTAGTTTGGAACAAATATTATTTATTTTCATAAATAAAAGCGTAGGTAAACGTCTACGCTAGGTTGGACCAATATCATTTATTTTCATCAATAAAAGCGTGGGTAATCTACGCTAGGTTGGGACAAATATTATTTTATCTTCATACATAAAGTGCTATAATATTTGATATTTTTATTCATAACTCTGTGTGTTATTAGGTTTCATACAGGGTGTCGTGTGTGTTTTATATACTAATATGGTTCCAATGTCTCCGACGGCGATGGTTGCAAGGATTGCGAAATCTGTGGATTTACGAAACAAATAATTGGTTCTAAAAAGTTTCGCTTATCCTGAAAAATTTAAATAAGTGAATAATTTTCACTTATATTATCACAAGAGCTTAAATTATTTCCGGAATTTGTTTCGAAGCATCGGGCGAAAATTATGTCGATTAGTCGAAATAATTTAAGATCGTATGTTATTCGGCAAGAAAATTTCACACCAAAATTTGGGGATATTCTGCCTGTATCCAATATTTGAAAAAATGATAATTTGGGAACCCCAGCAGGATGGATAGAATATAACTGATATTCTCTAAAAGTGCACAAGATAGTGCCAAAAAAACTGTCAGATAGTAAATGGTTGATTAGAAATTTCGACAGTCCACATATGTATCCCGTGCGCTTGTTTGAATTGGCTTGAAAAAAAAGAGAAATCTTATTCAAATCGAGAGATTCTTCTTAACTCCAAAGCCATAATGGAGTAAACCCAATTCGAATGGATGGTATAAGAACAGACCAGTAGGTAAGAATATTACATTACATCTTCGGTTTAAGTCAGCAGCTTCTGATATAGAAATTGACACTAAAAAAGTTAAAAGCGCCAACCATTCTGCCAGAGCAACAGCTGTTTCGAATTTGGCCAAAGAGGGAGTTGATAAACGGTAAACATCTCACTAAAATTACTGGACGCAGTAAAAACCAATCAATCAAATCTTGCTACCAATAGTTAGACGTTGAACATCATCAAGAGATGATTGGAGCCATGAGGAGAACTTTGGCAACTACTAGCAAGTTTAGTCATGATCAGAGCAAAACACAATATAAAACAAGAAAGAATAACGAAATTACCAACTTTACTTGCGTATTGGCAATTTTCGTTCGTTAAAGTTGGTAGAAATATTTTTTTTGGAAGTAGCACGATCCAACATATTTCGTTATACACCTAAAAAAAAGCGTGTGCACTATGTGCGGATATCAGAAGTGAAACGCCCTAGCCTCGGATTTGGATAAAAAGTAGTTTTTTTTTTAAATATACCACTCAATTAACAAAAAGGAAAGGCGTAAATGAAAAAAAAAACTATTCTTCATAAAAGTTTCGCTTATGTCTTGACAAGGTAATAGAGCAAATCCCATATTTTTATCTTGTAAACTAACAAGGATATTACAATAACAATATTCTCATATTTTTCTTCCGCCAAGTCGTGTCGCTCGCTCATCGTGTATCGCCCGCCGCGGTCCCGACCTTCAAATTTTACTCCCGGCGCGCGTTAAGAACTTTCACTTTAAAAAAACTAACTTTAGTTACATCAAATGCTAAAACTCGGATGAGTAGTAGAGTTCAATCTATAAGTTTTTGGTAATTCTAGTATACTAAAGGTGGCAGAAATCTATATTTTAAGTAATTCACAACACTTCTAATGAAAAAAATATATGATTGACATGATGATTTGTTGCAGTAAGCGCCCTTGTGACATAATATCATGTAATTTTTTCGAATGTCGCATATTTTTTTTATTGAAAATTAATAACAATCTAACGTTTCAGGACAAACAAAAGGTTTTATAAAGAGACTTTTTTCGTAAATCAAGCAATAAAAAAACTTTCGCTTTTCCGGACTCAGTGCGTGGACACACTGTACGGTATAACACCGTGCATTATACGGTAAATACTACATCGCATACTGTCTATCTTTATTTCAGAGAAGTTTGATAGAGGTTTACTGATTTTTAAAAATTTTCAGTTTCTGTTTGAAATCCTTTTTATAATTTTCATTCCATTTGCAAAATTTAAACAAGTTTGTATTTACCATCTTTGAAATGAAAAACAATTTATGTTGATAACAGTCACTATCTTTTCTTCCCAACCAAGCGTAATTTTTGGAAATTATAGCATTTTTTTTATCTTTGTTCCTATAAACTCCTGTTCTTTGATTTTGTCAAATGTCTCTTTAAATAAATCCATCGATTTTTTCACCATATTTTCAGTACTTTTGTTTGGCATCGCAAAATGCATTCTTATATTAGTACCATAGTTTTTATTTAAAATTAAAATCTGAATGAGAATATTCCTGCTTACAGTCATAAAATAGTTTACCCAAAGATTTTCTTCACACCATCAAGCGTAACAGTAAGCCCATGCAAATGCTATTCAATATTTTTTATAGATCTTCCTTTCTTAATTATTATGCCTCTATAAGTATTTTTAGAAATGTAAACAAATATTAATTTTGCGGCTTCCGAAATGACCGGGAAACCCAGACACCAGTTGCACACAGCCACAAACAAATTAGTTGTTTGTGACACAGCTGCAGTCGGCTCGTTACTCGCGGATCGCGACAACCCTTCCATGAATTTGTTTCTTCCACCGCAAACAAATACTTAGCTACGCGCTATCCACGCATCCTATTATTTGAATCGAACGATATCGGCAACAGTGCAGAAACGGCGATCGGCTGCTGGGAGTAAATTTGTAGGGAAAATTAAATTCACGTCGCTCGATGCGTGTAGTGCCATCTCTTTAAGTATGATAGAGATTCGGCGTTCGCCAAATCACCGTTTCATTTCTTGCCATTCTGACCAAACGTCTGTTGCGTAGCTATATTGTTTGTGCCTACTGACATAGCAATGAAAAGCTGCTATCTGATGTTGCCACGGATGGTGGGACAGTTAAGACATAGTGTGGTCCGTTTGAGTAGGTTTCCTATAAATCGAAAACTCATGACTGTCCAAAGTTCTACGAACAGTGATATCCATAAAATTAAGTTTTTTATTAGTTTCAAGTTCGATTGTAAACCTGATGTTCGGGTGAATGATATTTAACTTGTCTAAAAGAGCATTGGTCCCCTGAGCATCGCAGTCAAGAAAGCAAAGACAGTCATCCACATAACGGAACCAATGAAGATTCTCTCGATTGTCGGTAGTGACTATATGTATGTTTTCCATATTGTTCATAAAAACATCTGCTAGAAAAGGTGAAAGACAGCTGCCCATTGCCAGGCCATCAGGTTGTTTATAATATTTGTTGTTAAATTGAAAAAAGTTTTGAGACAAACAAAGGTTGAGAAGCGATAATAAATTAATTTTTTGTTGATCATTGACATTACATGAAGTAAGATCACCAACATGTTGCACTGCCTCTGTTCTTGGTACTGTAGTAAAAAGGTTAGATTCATCACAAGAAACCATAATGTAGTTATGTGGAAGTGATAAATTCTTTAGTTTATGGATTAAAGAAATGGAATTACTTACCGAATATGTAGGAGCAAACTTAGTAATATCCTTAATCAGGTTATATGTGAATTGAGCTAGAATAGAAACAGGTGTGTTGGTGAAACTTACCACAGGTCTAATGGGTGTATCTATTTTATGGATCTTAGGGAGGCCATACAACGTTGGTATTGTAGGATTACTAGAAATTAAATTTTTCCTAGCATTATTTTCTTCAAAAAACTGTTTGAAATGTTTCATGAACCTGGTGTCTTTCCTTATAAAGCTATTAAAAGGGTTATTAGATAAACGAGAAAATTTATTATCGACCAAGAAAGTCTCAACTTTAGAAATGTAATCTGTCCTTTTGAAAATAACCAAATAGTTGCCCTTATCTGCCTTAGAAATAATGAAAATTTCTTTTTTTAAGTTTTTTTTTTAAGTTTTGAAATGGAAATTAGAAGAACGAGTATTGAATTTTGATAGGTTTTTCTTTGTGTTATATACAATATTTTGAAAGTCATTGCGAATTATTTTTTTGATGGTAGGATCATTGGAGATTTGCTCAACCATAACATCAAGCTCAACCGCGAACTTCAAAACATCACCTTCAGAAAGTGAAGGTCTCAAACAGTGTTTAAGCCCTAAGTTTAAAAGCTCAAGCTCATCCGTGTCAAAAACTGTGTCGGTCAAATTCTTAATTCATTCATGAAATTTAAAATTTGAGAGTAGGCGGAATTAAATCTCTGCAAGTTAGAATTGATTTTTTGTTTAATGAGAGTATCAATTTTTGACCTTACTCTTGAAAATTTAAGATTTTTAGCATCTGAAAGTTCATCGCATATGCTATTAGAAAATTCAGAGAACCGATCGAGACCAAATTGGTTGACAAAGTTATCATAATTTTTCTTTAGTTGGCAATTGATCAAATCTAATCTAGCATAGTGCTTACTTGGCTGAAGGATACAGAAGACTTTCCTTGAGGAGGGCCACCGCTCAGGTCGACATATGGTTTCTGAATAATTGTATTAAGGAAGAGGTTACACCTAAGTTTGCGACAGTCAGGATTTCTAAAAACGCCACAGTGTTTTGTCTGAACAAGCTAAGTGGACAAAATGTATGACTAAATTTCTAAGAATGGGTTATTACGTAATGTAAACAAATACCTCAACGTCACGATTTCAATACCTGTTTGTGCCTATCCCTCCACAGTGATGAATCATGGCGTCGACAAGTCGGGTAAAGTGACAAGTGCAACAAATAAATCAAGTAGTGCCATTTTTTGACACATTTCATGACATCTCACTACAGTAGCGATTTATATTGTTTTTAGTAATGGATATTATTTTTGAGGGTAAGTGTTTTTAGTAATGGATATTATTTTTGAGGGTAAGTACTAAATTTTACCTATTAACATACATCTCAGATCTGTTACAATAATGTGCAAGAAAGTGTTAAAAGATAGTAAACATTGCTGGTAGATTTCTCCTGATTTAATAAGATTAGAGCTCCCGGAATTATTTGTATCCAAATGTATCCAGGCTAAATTTTTTATATGTTGTAGCTGAAAGAGTCATGATTAAAATTATATAAAATTTAGCCAGCACAATCGAGTACAACTATATTTTTTATATTTTTTTCAGAACACACAAAAACAGAGTTTTTGGAAGAATGGCTGAAGCATTCGAAGAATCAGAGAAATTCTCGTTTATTCGACTTTTTCACGACAAAATTTCATCTGAGTGATATTACTGATAACTCACTAAGAGAAATTAAGCTAAAGATAGCCAGTTATTCTGCAAAAATCGCTGACAGATGGGTGGCTGCGGGAAAGTCAAAGGAACGTTTCTTGGCTAAGAATAGAAACTGGTTGGCTGCTGACAACATACAATTCCGCGTATGTACTAACCAACCACGACTGAACACGTCATCAAAAGAAGATCCTTCTTCAGGAAGACCTAGGAAAAATTTCGAGGAATCATCGTTTAAGACAAAGAAACGACGCTAGAAGACCTCAGTCAGTCGCGAAGTGTTAGTGAACTGATGACGGCTGCAGAAGTAGCAGTACGTTCAACGGGACAGAGGAACGTTGCAAGAGTGCTGAAAGATATTGGCAACTGCCCATGCCCCGAAAAAGTAAGTGTTTACAAAAAAGCCAGTCTCGTGGATGTTTCTAGACAATTAAGTGGTGATGAAGCCTTAGCATACTATGTAGACTCTAAGTCAACAACTCATTCCTACAAGGAGACTAGGAAATGGTGTATGAAGGCAGCACATTACGTGTTTCCATCATATTACACTTTGAGTAAGTCAAAAAAGGCCTGTTATCCTTCAGAGGAACACATTGTTGTTACTGAAACTCGTGCTGAAATAAATTTACAAGCAATATTAGATAAAACCGTTGAGCGATTAGTACAAGCTACCTGGTTACGACTTACATACCCGATTTAGATATAAGTTCGGAATATGCCTTTTTGTCCGAAGCGACCTTTCATGTCACCGCGAGGAAACACTCGAACCGAACAACCTTGACGTCATGTGGCTCAAGTTCACCGCCAAGGGATTAACCAAGTTTATATGTTGTCTCTATCGCCCTCCGAGCGATAGAGCCTACCAAAGCTTTTTCTCAACACTAGCTACCACTTTTGACTCAATACAGGTCGATCACCCCAGTTCAGAAATAATCGTTCTGGGAGACTTCAATGCCCACAACACCAACTGGCTCAAACATCACAACAAGACCGACAACGAAGGTAGAGAAGCTGAAGCATTTGCCATCAGCTGCGGGCTTACTCAACTTGTAGACGAACCAACTCGAATCTCAGAGAGGGGCGAATTCGCTGCCCTCCTGGATCTTTTTCTGATCACCAATCCTGACCAGTACAAGGTTACAGTTGGTCCGCCGTTAGGTACCTCCGACCACAAACTTATTACAACGGTTTGTGAATTGCCACCCATACAGAAGGATCCACCATTGCCTCGCAAAATCTGGCATTACAATTCTGCAAACTGGGACGATCTAAGGCAGTTCTACCTAGATTTTCCTTGGCTCGACGTCTGCTTTGCCACTGACGACCCGTCAGACTGCTGCGAAGAGATCATGCAAGTAATCTCCTCAGGAATGGAAGCATATATCCCAAATTCCATCAAGTTACCATCAAAAGGAAAGCCCTGGTTCAACAAAAGATGCGAAAGAGCTGTGGGAAGGAAACAACAAGCCTATAAGTACTGGCAGCAAAATCAGACCGCTGAAAATCGCAATTATTTTATCGAAGCGAGAAACGAGTGCAAGCGTGTGATCGACGAAACTAAGGACAAACACAATCAAAGGATCAGGAATAAACTTTTGCAATGCCCCAGTGGTTCCAGGAATTTCTGGTCGGTAGCAAAGGCAGTAAGTAACAACCTTACAAAAACGTCTCTCCCACCTTTGACGGACGAACGTGGCATCACG
>JAEQML010070456.1:0-16770 GCA_016904865.1 Pissodes strobi | reverse complement strand
GCATTCTTAAGTGAATTTATAGCGTGAACAATTTCTTCCTCATTAACTAAACTAATTAATTAATTAAAAAGCCGGTACAATACTGGGTTTACTTATCTTAGCAGCCAAATTGGCTCCTACGGAACCAAAAAAAATACTATTTAGTTCATTGACGATGTCTCTTTGATCTACCAATTCACCAAAATACCAAATAAGCAATGTTAGTGATAGATTTACGTTCATTTTATGGTTTTATTATTTCCCAAGTCTGTTTGGGATCGCGACCTGCATTTTTTAATTTGTGCCTAAAATATGATAATTTTGTATTTTTTAAAAGTTTACTTAATTGATCTCGGTATTTTTTGTATTCACGACGTGCTATTGTTCGAATTATGAGATAATAAAAGATACAATATAATAATAATGTGGCTTTATTACACTGAAAGAAAAATTTCGATAATAATAAATAAATATTTGTTTGGGTAGTATTTGTTAATGAATATGCTGCCAAATTAATAGCAACTAGACCTTGTTTTTTATAAAAATATGATTCCATTTTAAATGTTACACGTTAATATTTTTTTTATTTGGACACTATTTGGTTGCATTTAACAATATACAGTAATGCAAAACATATGTATTATTAAAAACATTAATTTTGTAATAGTACATAATTTTCTGTTTTTATATAATATAATTGGTTTATAGTTAATATACGGATTTCCATTAAATAATTCACATACATAGTTATAATAAGCATTTTTGATATTAACCTCCATATGAATTTGGTTAGTATTAGTAACATTGAATGATAATAAAAATAACTACAGTAACAGTTAACAAAGGAAAAATATTAGGAATGGTAGCATCTGGCTGTGCGTTTATTGGCGCGAATCGGCGTGATCATTTTCATTTAGCGTAGTAGCAGAGACAAGGGTAGTAGTAGCAGACCATAGGGCTATCGCTATTCGCCATCTTGTCCTTGTAACTGGAGCTGTGTTCCTGCTCAGCTATGTCAGTAGTGTATCTTTTTTTTGTATATATTATCACATACCACAGTGGTATGTGTATACTATCTATGAGTGTCTCCGCGAACTCCGCGTGCTGTTAATTAGTGCAAGTTTTTCCATCCCGGCATTTAATTTATGAAGGAAATTCATTGGAGGCACTAATTATGTAGCGATAGTGCAGTGCATTGGTGTTACTGTATTTCGGCGGCTTATTATATTAGCGGAGAGGTAATTGACGATTAACTTGAGACTTGACAAATTTGTGGTTATACGTGCTTAAGAACACAATGAGTGACCTGATTGAACTGTTCATATGTTTTTTTCTTATTTCATGGGTACTGTCTACTTACCCTAGAAATTTGTAACATGGGCAAATGTAAAGTAAAAAATCATTGACGTAATGTAAAAGTTTTTTGAGAATTTATTTTCTGTTTATCTATGTGAAATATGTTAACAATATTTTTTAAAATTAAAAAATGTATTCAATGTCATTTTTTATTACCTACCTATTCCTATTCCGGTTAAGCGGACATCCCAAGAAATTTCTCTCCTTTTTGTAGATATATTATAGATATTTTTTTGCTATTACAGATATTAAATTATTAAATATTAATAAAGTTGTTCTGGACTAATAGATTCTTTGTTATATGTGTATATATACATACATATAATAAAGGATGTATTAGTCCAAAACAACTTTATTTATATTTAATAATTTTATATCTGTAATAGCAAAAAAATATCTATTAATCGTTACATAATAAAAAATTAACAATAACTAAAATTTATTGAGCAATATTACAATTTATTTATAGTTACCAAAGTGATTATTACATATAAAAATAATATAATATACAGACATGTTTATTTTTTAATAATAAATAAATATCTGTTATCTATTAAAAAAAAAAAAAATATTATAATTAATAAAATTATTATAACTGCCAAACAGCCTGCACTTACAAGAAATACATCTAAGTTTTAGAGAAACAAACGCTTAATAACTAGTACTAATATTTGGTGTTAAAAAAACAATATTTGTTTCCAACCGCGGAAACAAATTTTGCATTAACTTTGAACAAATATTTAATAAGCCATATTTAAACTAGAAATTTGTTAATAGTTAAGTGTTCTAGTTTATAGGAAATAAACTGTTCTTTCGGTGTAACAAACCGTATAGAAATATTTTACAGAGAATATTATAAATGCGTATTTAACCTACGTTATAATCTTCCAGACTAACTAATAATAAAATCCTATTCAATGATACAATATATCGCAACCGCTGCATGTTGGGTATTTTCTTTGAACTAATAACTGACATAGCATTTATTTGCGGTCACGGATAAAGACTGTTTATTTAAGCTGAAATAATTATTGTTGAATATAAGATTCCAACACCCCCTCGCAACTATAATTATTTTTCAATTAGTCAAATAGACCACCCTTGGTACTTAAATATTCTAACTTTACTTTATTTAGCGGTTTGGTCAACATGTCGGCTATCATGTCTTCTGTTGGACAATACTTGAAATCAATAACCCGATTTCCATACAACTCCTTCACAAAGTGGTACTTTGTATCAATATGCTTTGTTCGATTGCTGAATTTGTGGTTTGCTAGTTGCTTTAGACAACTTTGGTTATCTTCGTACATTACTACTTTCGGTTCTGAACCCATAAACTCCTTTATCGCCTGCTTCAACCAAATTGCCTCTTGGCATCCTTCAGCCAGTGCTATGTACTCAGCTTCAGTTGACGATAGTGATACACAACTTTGTTTTCTGCATCCCCAACTAATAGGTGCACCACGTAATATGAATATGTATCCGCTATTCGATTTTCTATCGTTTTTATCTTCCGCCCAGTCAGCGTCTGCATACCCATATAATACACTATCTGTACTGCGTTCTTCTAATATAAGTCTTTTATGTCTTGTTTTCTTTAAATATCTCAAGACCCTTTTTGCTTCATTCCAGTCAACTTCTTTGGGATTCTTATTGTGTTGACTTAATATAGTTATACTAGCTAATATATCTGGTCTCGTATTTACAGCAACATATAATAATCCTCCGATCAGTTGTTGATATATTTCACAATTTTTCATAGGCTCCTCTCTATTAAGTTTATAATATCCAACATCCAATGGTATATTTGATTCTTTTGAATCTCTCATACCAAACTTGTTCAATAGCTTGTCTATATACTCTGCTTGATTTAAGCTGTATATTCCTTGATCGTTTCTTACAAAATTTATGCCTAAATAATTCTTTAGTAAACCCAAACTTGTTAACGCAAAATTGTGTTTAAGTTTTTCTTCACACGAGTCAATTACTCGAACATCTTTTGCTGCAATCAATATATCATCTACGTATATTATTATGTAGATCCTTTGATCATTGATAATCTTAATATACAAACATGCATCAATATTACTTTTACAAACTTATTTTTTCTCAATACGTCATCAAGTTTCTGATTCCAAGTCCTGGCAGATTGTTTTAACCCGTACAGACTTTTGTTTAATTTGCAAACAAAACTTTTGTCTCTTTCTTCAAATCCTTCAGGTTGTTCCATATAAATTTCTTGTCAGTTCTCCATTTAAAAATGCTGTTTTTGCGTCTAAGTGTCTTATTATGAGGTTTTGATTCCATGCCTCTGTTAACAATATTCGAAGAGTTGCTTGTCGCACTACAGACGCAAAAACTTCGTCGTATCCACACCGAATTTTTGGCTAAAACCTCTCGCTACCAGTCGTGCCTTGTACTTGTTTGAGGTTTTATCTTCGCCTGTCTTTATCTTAAACACCCATTTACACGATACTATGTTCTTACCTTCCGGTGTTTTTACTAAATCTCATGTTTCGTTATTCTTTAAAGATTTCCTTTCTTCTTCCATAGCTTTCCTCCATTTTCCGCTATCATTGCTGGTAAGAGCTTCCTTAAAATTTTTAGGCTCTATTTCCCGGAGTTCAACTAACTTCGCTGTGTAGCGCTCAGGTGGAACTGCTTTATTTACTCTACTTGATTTATTACGACTATTTCCATGTTCTTCCTTCTCTATGTCATGTTCTTCTTCGCTTGGTTGATAGCTGTAATCACTGTCTTGAGATTGTTCTGTACTTAAGCTATCATATGAACTAGATTCATCCGTAACTTTTTCTATTTCCTCCGTATTTTCGAAATGTGTGACCTCAGTTTTCTCTGCGTGGTTTGGCTCTCCAACCCCTTGTTCCTTTTCGAACTCAATGGTCACTTCTTCGCCTTTTACCTCTTTTTCTTTGATACAAAGACTTCTTTCAGGAAATATCACACTACGACTAATTTTTATACGCCCTGTATCTATATCTAATAATCTATATGCCTTAGATTCATCAGAATATCCCACCAACACTAGTAATTCCGCCTTTTTATCAAATTTATTATTTATATTTTCCTTTGGAATGTGACTATAAATTTTAGAGCCAAATATTTGCAAATTCGACACGTCAGGCTTGACTTGATGCCATAACTCAAATGGTGTTTTCTGTTTTGACTTGGTTGGTAGTCGATTTTGCAGATAATTGGCTGTATCTATTGCTTCGCCCCAAAATTTCTTTGGTAAGTCCGCATCAATTAACATACACCTAGCCATCTCGACTAGCGACCTATTTTTTCTCTCTGCAACCCCATTTTGCTCTGGAGAGTACCCCGCGGTGTACTGTATTCTTATGCCATTACCGCTTAAATATTCCCTTAAAGCATTATTTACGTACTCGCCACCCCTGTCTGACCTAATAGCCTTCGGAACCCTACCTGACTCATTAACTCGATAAATTCTTTAATATATTTTACAGTTTCACTTT
This sequence comes from Pissodes strobi, assembly GCA_016904865.1. Taxonomy (NCBI): domain Eukaryota; kingdom Metazoa; phylum Arthropoda; class Insecta; order Coleoptera; family Curculionidae; genus Pissodes; species Pissodes strobi. Next base: position 11,938 of record JAEQML010070456.1, on the reverse strand, counting down.
TATGGTTCAATAAATATATCGTTGTATACCTTGAGAAATCATCCATTAAAGTAAGAATGTAACGTTTACCCCCTGGAGTAACAGTCTTCATGGGACCGCAAACATCTGTATGTATTAAGTCAAGTATATTAAATGTATTGCTTTGAGAAAATTTCGGAAAACTCTTACGAATAATTTTACCTTTCACACAGCAGTCGCAAGTTTCCCTAATCCTACAATCCTTAATATTAATCCCGGTTGCCATTTTTCTTTCCATCAAATGCCTGACTGCTTCCATATCCCTGTGTCCAAAGTGTCGATGCCATATATGCTGACTGTCCCTGGAGTGTTCATTAACGACGCTCAATGCCTATTCCGCAGTCGCTAGCTTGTATAAGTCGGGCGCCGCCCTTGCATTCGCGATCACTTTTCCGCGCAGGACGATTTCACATTTATTGTTGCCGAACTTCACGTTATATCCCGCACTTGTCAGCTTTTTCACAGAAAGTAGATTTGAATCTAATCGCGGCACATATAACACGTCGTCGATTTTTAGGTTGTTCACTCCCGCACTATTGGCGCACTTGATGAATCCTGTTCCTATACCCTGAACCTTGGAATGCTGCCCTTCCTCCGCTAACCTCACAACGCTTTTTCTGCTATCGTCAAATTGGGTATAGAATTCTTTGTAGTTTACCATGTGGCTCGAAGCTCCTGAATTACGCCTTTTCTGCTATTGTCAAATTGGGTATAAAATTCTTTGTAGTTTACCATGTGGCTCGAAGCTCCTGGATTACGTCATTTGAGCCCAGATTTACCATAAAACACATGTCATCAGTATCATTATCAGTAACTTTATTGGCCCTTTCGTTCTTAAACGCTTTATACTTGAAACACTCTCGTTTAAAATGGCCTTTCCTGTTACAAAAATAACATTGCTTTACATTTACACTTGCAGTATGGTTATTTTTGTCACCTTTATATACTGACTTCATGACCGACTCGTCTTGACTTCTCGAAGCTCCTTGACGCCTCCTGTGTTCATCGATTAATTTACTTTTCACGAACTCGAGCGTAAATTCATTCGATGGGTTACTTTCCAGCGCTGTTATTAAAAAACTGTATGAATCTGGAAGACTTCCCAGCAAAATTCCTGCTGCAAACCTGTCCTTAATTTCTTCTCCTAAGGCGGCCAATTTATTCAGTAACTCCAAGAATAAACTGATGTGTGCTTCCATATCACCATTCTCCTCAAGCGATAGCCTACAAATTCGTTTTATTAGGAACACCATGCTAGATAAACTCGATTTTTGGTGATACTCCTTTAGTGCTTCCCACGCATCACGCGCGTATTCCTTATTTCTGATATGCACTAACTGATTAACGTCGACAAGTAAGGCTATAGTTGATAAGGCCTTGTCATTTTTCTTTTTCCAGGCAATGTTTTGGTCTTCCTGTGTTGGTAATTCAGTCGAAACTACGTCCCATAAATCAGCGTTTATTAGTAACATTTTTACCAAATAGTTCCATGACTGATAGTTATGTCCGTTTAACTTTTCGACGTTATATTTCGCACTTTCCGCCATTATTCCGGTTAATCACACAACAGCGATCACTACTCGCGATTGTACCCTTTATTTGTTACCTCTAACGCCCGGTCCTACGTGAGCGATTTGCAGCGAACGCGAACGCGAATCAGTGTCGATGCCGTGCGACTATATTAACTTTTCGTACGGCATCGCCAGCGCTTCGCATTCGCGTCGACTGTAAATCGCTCACCTAGGACTTGGCGTTATACAGGCGAGCTAACGCGGCGTACCTGGACCCATAACCTGTTCGAATTATGAGATAATAAAAGATACAATATAAGAATAATGTGGCTTTATTAACAAACCGTATAGAAATATTTTACAGAGAATATTGTAAATGCGTATTTATCCTACGTTATAATCTTCCAGACTAACTAATAATAAAATCCTATTCAATGATACAATATATCGCGACCGCTGCATGTTGGGTATTTTCTTTGAACTAATAACTGACATAGCATTTATTTGCGGTCATGGATAAAGACTGTTTATTTAAGCTGAAATAATTATTGTTGAACATAAGATTCCAACAGCTATCTCGTCGCCAGGATTCCTAACTCAAAACTTATGTAATCTATCCCTGGTCCTAATTGAAATCAGTAGACCAGAGGTAATCCAAGGTTTAAGATGAAGTTTTTTATTAGGTATGGACCTTACACTTGTTGCTTCAGTAATATGTTTATGTAAAATATTTACAAAAGACACACCTTGACGTGGGCCAACCCCCGATAATGACCTCTAACCACTTCGAGCCACTGCAGGATATTAACACTGAGGACGAGGACACAGTGAGTGTAGCCTCTACCTCGGCCTCAGCAGGTATTAAGCGCAAGACGGCAACAGACATCAAGAATAAAGCCACCCCTAAAAGGAAAACACAACCCCTACCCCCTGTCGTCATCAAGGGCCGTCCGGCCGATCATCGACAGTTAAGACAAGACCTTAAAGAAATGCGCATTAATAAGTACCAACTAAAGTACACAAAAAATTCAGTTATTGTGTACTGTGACAATGCCAACGATCTTCATACTCTCAAGCGCGCCCTAGCGCTAGAAAACACGGAATTTCACACTTATGCCGAGTCGCAAGAGAAGTCTAGAGCGTTCGTATTACGTGGGCTAGACGGTGAAATCCAAACGCAAGATATTTCAGATGCCCTAAGAGAAGAGTATAATGTAACCCCCAAGAGCATCTACACGATGCGAAAGACTAGAACACCGATGTTCCTAGTCATTTTAGGGACCGACTACACCCTACGTCGACTTAACAGCGAAATCAGAACTCTCATGTGCGTTAGAGTGACGTGGGAAGCCAGGCGCTCCGGGAAGGCAGTCTTGCAATGCAAGAACTGCCAGCAGTATGGCCACGCCAAGTCGTACTGCAGCAGAAAAATTGCCTGCAGTAAATGTGCAGGAACACATGACATTACGCAGTGTTCGCAGGACTACTTAAAGTGCGTTAACTGCGGGGGCCCTCACCGCTCTATCGACACAGAGTGCCCTGTATATATCTATAAGTTAAATATTATAGAAGCAACAGGGACAAAAACGAGGCAAACTAAACCTGCCTACAAACCTGCACCACCGCCGGCAAACCCGGCCTGGAGAGGTAAACCACCCGGATCAGTAGCTGACGGCCCAAGTAGGGGCCAAGGCCTAAACAATGGCCAGCGAGAAGACGACTTTAGCAAGCAGTTCCCACCCCTACGGACTAGAAAAGCCCAACAAGACAATGAGAATCAATCAAAAATAAGCAATAATGTACAGGTTAGTGGCTCTGCGCGCGTTAGCTTGAACCGTAATAATCCAAATAAAAATGATAATCATGTAAATATTGCAAACACAATGAGTAATTTAAATAATGTTGTAAATAGAATTAATAGTCTTGTCAACCTCGACCAACTATTTTTGGCCCTGGATTGTTACTCGAACATGCTTGAAGCGTGTCGGGGCGATAAAGCGGAAATTCTGCAAGCCTCTATACGCTTTTTCTCGTTCGAGTATCAAAGATTTGACATATAATGCTCATAGTAGCTAGTTGGAATTGTAACGGCATCAGGTCCAAAATGGGCGAATTCCAAAATTTTATGCAAACCTCCAATTTTCAGATTGTTTTTCTCAATGAAACGAATTTAGTTCCTAATTTTACGTTCAAAGTTAGGAACTACAATATCGAGAGATTTGATAGGCCCGATCGACCCGGAGGAGGCGTGGCCTGCCTCATACACAGGTCACTTCGCTACCGGCGAGTATATAACATGCGCTCTGCCATAGAACATGTTAGTATCGAACTGGAAGGCGGCCTGCGTGTGTGTGGCTGCTACGCCACTCCGGCTCTCCGCCTCACGGCAAACGATATCCTTGCTCTTCTCCCGCAGAACAGAGTATCCCTGCTAATTGGCGATCTCAACGCCACCCACGCCGACTGGGGCGGCACAACCAACAGCAGGGGTAGACTACTTAAGGGTATAGTCGAAAATAATCTGGAAATATCCTACCACAGAACTCCGAATCCTACTTATCTTCGAAACGACTCATTCCTGGATGTTGCTATTACCCGGGGAGCGATAAGAACAACTCAGCTACAGGAATTAAACACCCTTAACTCGGATCACCTTCCGATCAAGATTGTCCTGTACTGTAGGGTCCCTACGTCGAGCGACACCGTCGTTTCGTACAGGAACCTTGATTGGAGGGCGTTCCGGGCTAGGCTGAGCGAGTTAACTGTTGTTCCCGGGCAAATAGAAACAATCCAGGAACTTGAGAATGAGGTTGAAAAGCTTACAACTAACATTCAGCGCATCCGTGATGCAATGTGTCCTAGAGTAACCATCCAACCTAGGACAGAAACCCTACCTGAACCTATCCTCGAACTTATAACTTTCAGAAACCGATTTCGACGCCGATGGCAGAGAAACCGGACACAAATGGGATCCGCTCGCATCAATGCGCTCACGGAGGAAATAAGAGTTAAAATCCGGGAACATAGAAGCCAGGTATGGCTTGATTATATCAATTCAATCAGCAGGGATGACGGCTCGCTGTGGAAGCTCGCTAGGCGCGTCCGCGGAGGTAGTACGCGAATTCCAGCAATCAAATATCGCGGTTTAGATATTGTTAGCGATTTGGGAAAAGCGGAGGCCTTCGCCGATTACCTGGGGGGCGTCTGCAGTGAGTCGCCTGACACACTCCCTGAACAAGTACTTTACAACTCTACTGCTAATGTTTTTAAACAGCAGAAGTACCCCATCCCTCCGTCAGTGTATGATAAGCTGAGAGTCACTCCGGCGGACATACGCAAAGCTCTCTGTCGTTTGCCGAGAAATAAAGCTCCCGGCCCGGATAATATTCCGAACCTAGTCCTGAAAAACTTGCCTAAGAAATCAATCATCCATCTTATGCATATAATTAACGCGGTAATCAGGCTGCAACATTTCCCAAAATCCTGGAAAGCAGCGTGCGTCATACACATCCCTAAAGCAGGGAAAGACCTCACACTGCCTTCGTCATACCGGCCGATCTCTCTGTTGAATACCCTCGGGAAGGTGGCTGAAAGGCTAATCTTGCCGGGGATCAGCAGGGAGGTCGACCGGCTTAACATCTTGCCCCCTGAACAGTTCGGTTTTCGCGGCCGGCATGGCACCGTCATGCTTGCCGCGAAGATCGCTACTGACATTTACGAAAGCTTCAGTGTGAAACAATCAGTGGCACTACTGCTATTGGATATCGAGAAGGCGTTCGACAAGGTATGGCACGCGGGGTTACTTTACAAACTTCTAGCGAAGCACAACCTTCCGCTTCATATAGTGTCCCTAATCGCGTCATACCTTGCCGAGCGCACTTTCGTTACCAGAGTAGATAGACACGCCTCTGTGAGTAGGAGACAACTCGCAGGGGTGCCACAGGGTACAGTATGGTCGCCGCTGCTGTTCAATCTTTTTATTGCAGATATTCCGTCACATCCCCAAACCCGTAAAGCCCTATTTGCCGACGACACGGCAATTTATTCCTCGCACCCTATAGCGGAAGTGGCGAAGTCAAGACTAAGCGAGCATATGAATGTGCTTGCTCCTTACTACGAGAAGTGGAAGATCTCCCTTAACGCGAATAAGACCGAGCTTATCGTTATCACGCGCAAACGGAAGGATACAGATATTACACCTCTCGTGGTGGGCAACACGCACATAGAGCCTAAAGCGCATGTGAAGTACCTAGGCATCACATTCGATACAAAACTTAACTTTGGCCGGCATATCTCGGCAGTTGTTGGCAAGAACGAAGGTATTAAGAAGGGACTAGGCTTGTTGGTGGCGGGCAAGTCCTACTTGAGCCCTGCCAACAAGCTTATCCTGTACAAATCCATTGTGAGACCAGCATTGCTATACGCTGCCCCCGTATGGTGCTCGGTGGCTCGAACGCACAAACGCAAACTCCAGGTCTTGCAAAACAGTTACCTGAGAGCGGCGTTCTCCTTGACGCGACGTGATCGCGTGAGAATTGAAGACCTACACGCGTGGTCGGGAATCGAATACGTCGAGGAGTACATCGACGGCCTCGCTTGTGGGTTCTTTGAGAATCAAATCAAGGGATCGACGCTTACTGCTAACATCGCCGACAAGCGGTACGACCCCGAGCACCCCATAAAACACGGAACCATATATCGGGAACTAACCCTATTCTACAGGCAGCTAAGGCCTCCCTAAACCTAAATTCTTGTCAACATCATGCACTGCCAAATTCCATCATATTTCACCCCCTGTATGCCATCTAATTTGTATTTTTCAAAAAACACGAAAAATAAAAATAACAGGAGAACAGGAACACTATACCTCACGGGTAAATGTAGATCCTACCGCCTGGCCAGCCAACCACCGTGTTCGGACACGGGGGGGCGAGGCCTACTAAAGGTGCTACTCGTAGTCTCGTAGTACAAATACGCAGCCGCACCTATCGCATACATACTTGACTTCCAACCACTGAAGCATCCATGTCTCCGCAGCTTGATCCGCGGGGCTCGACCTATGCGACCTGAAGTTATTACAATACCGGAGCAGACTTATGCTGTTAAGTCTCTATCTTGTATATAGTAATGTTAAGTTTATGTTGTAAATAATGTGGTGTCGTTTTACCTATGCACTGCTGCTCCTAGAGAGCATTGGAACAAGGTTTTTCATATCAGTTTTCCTTGTATAACCTCCTGGGAATAATATAACCTAACGAAACAAGTACTACTATTAATATAGCTCCGGCCAACTCTTAACAGATAAAGCCATTGAAGGGGTTACCCAAGTAATGGTCAAGCTAACCGTAGCACTGCTACACCTAATAATAGATAGGCTAACACCAGCCCCCTATGGGCGCCGTGCCCTGTTGGCCACGATGTTGACAGAACAACATCAGGCATAACAACAGGACTTAGTATCTTAAGACGTCTTTATGTTAGGTAATGCTGTTGTTAAAATATGAATAGTGAAATAAATGTTGATGTTATGTTGACACAGAAGCGGTATTAGGGTCCTGGCATGACAGAATAGATTCCCAATTTTCCATCTCAGGAAGATTTCTTATTTTTTGATAATTAACACTCTTAACAATTTTATTTGCTTTATTATTGTTTTCAGTAATACTTAATTCATGACTTAAATTAACATTAAACAATAGAGAATGATGATCTGAGACAGAACTGGTTACTATTGCTAAATTATTATAACTCTATTTCGAAATGGTGCGGAGTAATAAAACCTACTTATAAATAGAAAACGCTAACAGAGTGGTCAAATAAATTTTTGTGATTTCTAAATATTTAGCCACAGCTGTTATAGCCTGCTGTATTATATTTTAACCATTCCACCCTGTTTTGTATGGCAATCTCGCTGCAAACAATAGGCTTTATTAGCAAAGGGACCATTTTCTACCTGCAGTAGCGTACGTTTGGGCATTTAATTTAAAATACCTGTTTTACCTAAGTACTTTTATTTATTGACTTATTTATGTATATTCAAAAACAGTTAGTATTACTGTAACATTTTATCACATATAATATTTATATAATAAGGTATAAGAATTGCGATTTTGTGTAAACAGTTATGTAGAGAACTATGGTATATCATTTTCGTCGTCAGAAAAATCCGTCGAATCTTCGTCATGTTCCAAGGACATAATTAAAGGCTCTACAATTAGGTCAATTAAATGGTCTAGTTTCCACATTTTTTCTTCTTCTTTTATAACATGCTCAATACACTTACGCCATTTTTCAGAATCGACATTTTTTAAAGATTCCTCAAAGATAATTTTAACATCTTTCATTTTAAACGTCGTGTTTCTCCTTGCTACATAACTTTTTACTTGGGCCCAAACAGCTGAAATTCATTTGTTTTAAAGTTGTCCACAATTTCTTCCTGCTTATCGTTGGAGACATATTTTGGTCTTGCTTCAAGGCTCCTAAAATTTTGTCGATGGTTGGTATTTCCTTATTAAAATAAAAGGAATGTACTGTTCTTCTAATTATAGGTTTGTAGTCTTCATCGATAGGCACCGTCTTTCTTCCTGAAGATGGTATAGGTGGTTTTACAGCTCCACTTTTTCGTTCACACCTTAATTTATATATCGACGTTTTTGAAACACCCGTCATTTGCGAACACATTTCCACCACAGTATCAACGCTATACAGAGGATTTTGATGTTTGAGGGCGTCATATACATTAAGAATAATATTCTTTTCGTTAACAGAAAATGGACATTTGCTCGCTCGTTTCACTGGAGAGAAAACTGAATTAGCCATTTTAATTGAAACTATGAAATGAAACAAACACACTGTGTCTTCTTCGGAAGAACAAATATAACTGAAAAATTACAATTACTTAAACTTTAGGGTATGCATACAAAAAATCGTCAAATCTGAATGTTTACAATAGTAATAAAAAAACCTAAGTGTGATAAATATAATGCTGGGAAAGTCCGAGTATTAGGACAGGTAAACGTTTAAAATATGTACGTATATGTACGTAATTATGTACGCCTATGTATCAGCCATCAGAAAATGATTTATTACTTCGCATCATTTCGAAATAGAGTATAGCAAGTTTTTTTTACATTTCATAAAAATATGATCAATGCATGTGCTGCATGATCACTGACTCTTGTGGGTTTATTTACTTTTGAAAGATAACCCTAACTATTTAGACAATTTAAATATTTATTAACTACGATCGACTGTGTGTCTAGTAAATCTAGGTTTATATCACCAACAAATAGCTCCAGATCACAATTACTAAAATGGTCCTGACCAAACAAATACTGCAAAGCCATTACATAACTGTTAGGATTCGTTGAAGGAGATCTGTAATTAGAGACAACACCGATTGTTACTTCATTTTTCACTAGAGTTACTCTTAAAAATTTATAGTTTTCATTTTGTATAATTTTACTTTCTTTAACAAGCACACTTCTACAATAGATCAAAGAACCATCGTATTTGTTAATTTTACTTTCATTGTAAAATATATCATATTTTCAAGATTAAAATTATATTTGTGCTCAATAATATTGGTTTCAGACAATACAATAACAACAAAATCACTATCTAGAGACTCTAAAAACAGCACAAGATTATCGAAATTTTTATTTGAGCTTCTAATATTAACATGCACCAAACTTAAATTACTCATAGATGCTTTAAAATTGATATCATCTAGATTAACTCCAACCATAACATTACCGCAATCATGCTCATAATCATCAAGAACGGAATTTAAGATCATGTGTGATATTCTATTTTACTTTTTAATATTTCTAAATGATAATTATAGCTTTGACATTTTGGGTCTGAAGTTGCATGTGCTGTATGATAAGACGTTTTAAATTTATTATTTGCTTGTATACAATTATTGTTCTCTACTTAATAATAGGAAAAGTGGGCCGCTGCACGTGGCAACACCGCACCTTGTGTTCACTTAAATCGCCGGCTTGGCTGCATAAACTGTTAAGATAATAGGTAAAAAACACTTCCACGTGCAACACATTCGCTGATAAACAACAGAAACAACAAAATGCTAATTTCTGTTCATTATTACTTAAACAATTACAGTTTTATTCGCAAACAGTAAACAAATCAACCGACAGTGTTGCCGTCTCGACGCTGCTTATTGAAATGTCATTTGCCCAACTCGTGAGGCAATAACTATTCCATTACATTAGAAAAAAAAATCATGCAGCGTTTTTCAAACCGACGACCTTGATTGACTGTTTTCAGTTTCCTATAGAAATGGAACTCAAACCGATTATGTGGTACTGATCTAGGTCGTTACATTAGAAAAGAATCACGTTATGGTTGCGTTTGAACTCTCGTAGTGTGGTGCGGTGTGAAAAGAAGTTATTTTCATGGCGCAAACGTAAATGTAGTTTCCACATTTTTTTATTTATTAGTTGTAAATAGAATAGAATCTCAATAACAGTTACTTCTTCGTGCATAGTTTTCTTTAAGGTCATTTTCAATACTACTTCCTTAGATTCTCTGGACACAACCAGCGTTCGTTCCCTACAGTTCATTGATATTAGTCCCTATTATAAGTATGTGTCGCCAGCCGTCTCGTAAGGATGGTCTTCATCCAGTGAGTTCGGTAGTTCTGATTTTTGTAAGCAATTTCATTAAAAGAGTGATCTCATGGTAGGTAAGATAACTTTCCATTTTTCCATTGTTCTTTTTTAATTACCGAATAGACTTCACTTTTTATATTCATGTAGTTTAGTGTTTATCTTGATGAAGTTATAGTTGTGTCAAAGTTTATAAAATCTTCTAGGAAGAGTTGTGTCTCTTCACTATTATCACCTATTTTTCGGCATGTTTTTTTAAAGCTTTTATTATTACCTCACTTCTCACGTCCGGTAATTTTTCCAAGCTTTTCTATAACTATTAATTGTGTCGTTGATTTGAGAATAGTCAAATAATTTCGGTTTTAGTTCACTTCTTATCATTTTCGGTTTGTTTCTCATTATATATTCTTAGATTTTTTTCCTTTGCTTTAAATACCCTATATTTGTCAGTTACTTAGAAATGCATGTTTGCTATTTCATTTTTAATTTTCTTGTTTAATATTGTCGTTTTCCTATTAATTGTTTAGTTTTAACTGCCCTTCTTTAATAATTTAAAATTTATATTTAATAACTATTTGGATTTCATAACACTTTTACATTTTTATCTGACCTAGTTAATTCATAAAACAGAATTACTTTTATATTTGCCCGATTGTTGATATATCTATGTCGGATATAGTTTCAAAATATCATAGGAGGTAAAATTAACCGTGTGCAAGTACATATCTATAGACTCTGGTACTACCATAAGTTTTTACATTATATTCTAGTTTCGCTCAGACCCGAGATATTTCATTTAAATTTTTAATTGGTTAATATTAAAATGAACTATATTTCGTAATACTTTACGTCTTTATCTGGATTAGTTACTTCATAAAATATATTTACTTTTGTATTTGCCCATTTGCACATATATGTATGTCGGATATAGTTTCAAAATTTACCATGTAAGGAGCTAAAACTAACCATGTGCAAATACTATAATCAGTTTTAACATTATCTAGTTCTAGTATCGCCCAGGCCCAAGGTATTTCATTTAACAGTTTCTAATTGGTTAATATAAAAATAACCTATATTTCGTAATACTTTACGTCTTTATCAGGACTAGTTAATTCATAAACAGAATTACTTTTGTATTTGCTCGTTTGTTGATATATCTATGTCGGACATGATTTCAAAATATACTATGTAAGAGGTTAAAATCAACCGAGTGAAAGTATTACCATCCGTTTTTACATTGTCTTCTAGCTTCACCCACGCCTAAGATATAACATTTAATAATTTCTAATTGGCTAATATTAACATGAACTCTATTTCGTATTACTTTTACATCTTTATCTGAACTAATTAATTCATAAAACAGAATTACATACTTTTATATTTGCCTGTTTGTTGATATAGCTATGTCGGATATAGCTTCAAAATATACTATGTAAGGTGCTAAAACTAACCGTGTGCAAATATTACCATCAACGTTTACATTCTAGTTACGCCCACGTCTAAGATATTTTATTTAATATACAATTCATTCTCCTATTATAAGATCCTAGTTCAATTACCTTTTTATGGCAGCCTCATTGTATGTACAAAATATTTACGTATTTACATTCTCTCTTTTTCCAAAAGTGATGGGGACTGAGGTATTTTAATCAGAAGTCATAACTTCAAGCATTTTATCTTTCCTCCTAACGCTGCTAAGATGATACGCTTTTATCAGCCTATTATACAAAATTTAAGGTGACTATCATAATCTAATCTATTGTCGAATATATATATATA
>MU195094.1:442-16771 GCA_016904865.1 Pissodes strobi | reverse complement strand
ATATATGTTAGTTTGTAGGTTTTCACGGATGGTGGAAAATGTATAAATAATATTCCGGGTGTCAATCCGTTTGAAGTTGATCTGTTATTTTGTGTTTAGCAGAGGACGGTCATTTTGCCTCATATGCATTGTAAACCCTTTTATCTCAGTGGCAGAAAAGTAGTAGAACTGTAGTAGTATTTAGAATTTTAGCGACTTCTCCTTTGTCACTAAATAATCGAAAAAGAAATGTTAGTAGATGGTGTTAATTTTTAGTAAAATTGTTTAGTGAAATCTGCCAATGAATGAGACAATTTGCTAAGGTCGACTGGTAGCGTCAAACAATGCCCATATTCGTTTAATGTCAAATCTGATTTGAGTTCATTCCTTATTTTATATTTTATAAAGTAGTTTATAACAAAAGTGAGCTTTGCAAAATGATTGAAGTGTTATTAAATCCTTGATTGAAGGAAGAAAATAGTCAAACCCATCCGCGAATTGAGGATTGTTATCGTGATGGCATCAATCTTGATGTTTGCAGGCAGATTATTTGAATATTGTTTACCATTACTAAGCATCGGTATATCTATCTAATCTAAATATTTTTACCTAAAAACAAAAACTACGTTTGCAACAAATTCCTCAAAACCGTCTGCAGTCCTTGGCAGCACACCCTGGCTTTAGGCCTAAAGTATTGGTGTCGAAACTTTGATCTAGGAGAATGACTGGTGATGAATGATACTAGTCGGTGTACGATGGCAAACAATGATCAAACAAAAGCTGTTAATGCCTATTTTGAATACGCATTTTTCCCCAATTAAAATCCGCAGTACAAGTAATAAATAAATAAATAAAAACGACTTTTATTACTCAAGAATGAAAATTACATTTTTTTAATGCATTATGCTTCAGTGTGGCGAAGTCTAGCTACAAGCTATTCAACTTAACCACTAGAAGCAAAAAAAAATAAGTAAATGATAACAAAATGATGAAGAATTGAGTGAAAACACTAAAAAGCACTTACATACTATTTAATATTAAGATACCATACTATGAACTTCGATATGAACTCACCAAACACACTGTTTCATTATGTATTCTCATTTACCTTGAGAGTAGATATTGTTTATATTCCTTTTTAAATATGACAAAAGATGTTTTTTGTTTTAAATTAGCTGGCAGCGAATTGTACAACATGATTGCATTATAAACATAACTTCTTTTAAAAAGAGACGTTCGATCTCTAGGGATTGAAAACACGCTATCATTTCGTAGATTATTACGTAAACGGTTGTGATGACGCAGTATAAACTTTGCTTTGAGGGGGGAAGGGTGGTTACTTGTTATAAGCTGATGGATAAAATTTACCAAATGAAGATTTCTGCGCTGCTCCATATTTAACCAAGCCAATTCTTTTATCTTTTGAGACACATGATCATATCTTCGGAGACTGCAAACAAGTCTGCAGCAATTATTTTGAACTTTTTGAATACGTATTCACAGTAGTCACAGTAGTTAAAATGTGATAACACTAGGCTTTCACATAAATTACGTTTTAAAGTTTCATTTAAGAAGTGTTTATTTGAATACAAAAGCTTAAGGTTAATGAATGCTCTTTGATTTAATTTTTTAACATGTTCACGAAACCTAAGCTCCGTGTCTAAAATGATACCATTTTATAATAAAAGACTATTAAGATAATCGCATTGCTAAAATTTCTCCGTCGCTTAAAATCTCCCCAGGAACGTCTCCACCTACGAAGCGCTACGGAAACTAAATTATCCTGAAAAATGCAAATAAATAATCGATATTAACAAAGTTAACATGAATATCAGCAGAGGGCTCTGGATGACCGTAGTACTTTCAAACACTAACAGAGGGATGCTATTTTTCAAGCGCCGCGCCGGCGGCGACTTGTTAGGAAACAAGTTGACCTTGACCACTTTGTCCGGATTTCGTTTGCGATTGTAGTTATGATATTATTATTTTATAATAAAACGATAAATCTAGTGTTTCTTATAAACCGCCAGTCAGTTGCTAAAATTTTAATATAAACTGCAGATCAATTGAGAACGTAAACCTAATTTACGTATACTTTATTGGTCATCTGGAATGATTAATTGAATTTTGCTGATAAACTCTTGGAAATTTTGCAAATAATTTGCTGGTCAATTGAAATGATAAATTAACTTTTCATATAATATTCTGGTTAATGGAAGTAATCGATGAAATTTGGCATATAAACTGTTGCTAAATCAAGATTACCAATTGATTTTTCTCATAAACTGATATTCAATTGAAACGATAAATCTAGTGTATCTTACAAATCGCAAGTCAATTGAAACGACACTTATATTAAATTTTCATATAAACTGCAGGTGAATTGAGAAGGTAAATCTAATTTACCTATAAATTATTGGTCATCTGGAATGATTGAGTTTTGCTGATAAACTCTTGTTAATTCAAACGAAATTTTGCATATAAACTGCTGCCCAATTGAAACGATAAATTAACCTTTCATATAATATGCTGGTTAACTGAAGTAATCAATGAAATTTGGCATATAAACTGTTGGTAAATCAAAACGAACAATTGATTCTTCTCTTAAACTGATAGTCGATTGAAACGATAAATCTAGTGCCTCTTACAAACCGCCAGTCAATTGAAACGATACTTAAATAAAATATTCATATAAACTGCAGGTCATTTGAGAAGTTAAATCTAATGTACATATAAATTATTGGTCATCTGAAATGATGAATTGACTTTTGCCGATAAACTCTTGTTAATTCAAACGAAATTTTGATTATAAATTGCTGGCCAATTGAAACGATAAATTAACTTTTCATATAATGTGCTGGTCAATTGACGTAATGAATGAAATTCGGCATATAATCTGTTGGTAAATGAAAACGACCAATTGATTTTTCTCATAAACTGATAGTCAATTGAAACGGTAAATCTAGTCTTTCTTACAAGTTGCCAACAAAATTGTCTTATAAACTGCAGGGCAATTGAGAGAGCAAATCTAATTTACGTATAAATTATTGGTCATCTGGAATGATTAATTGAATTTTGCTGATAAACTCTTGTTAATTCAAACGAAATTTTACATGTAAATTGCTGGCCAATTGAAACGATAAATTAACTTTCTATATAATCCGCTGGTCAATTGTAGTAATCAATGAAATATAAACTGTTGGTAATTAAAACGACCAATTGATTTTCCTCATAAACTGATAGTCAATTGAACCGATAAATCTAGTGTTTCTTACAAAACGCCAATCAATTGAAACGATACCTAAATAAAATTTTCATATAAAATGCAGGTCAATTGGGAGAGTAAATAATTTACGTATAAATTATTGGTCATTGAGTTTTGTTGATGAACTCTTGTTAATTCAAACGAAATTTTGCACATAAATTGTTGACCAATTGAAATGATAAATTAACTTCATATAGTCTGCTAGTCAATTGAAGTAATCAATCAAATTTGACATATAAACACTAAAGGTAGACCCTATGGCGCTCGACGAGAGGTGTGTGTGCGAAGATGTTGATTGACACGGCTCTTGAATATTTGTAAGTTGTAATTAGTGGGAAACAGATGTCCTGGGAGTGAGTTCCACAGTGATGCAGTGCGCCAGACAAAGGAGTTCTTGTAAAGCGATGTTCTAGGTGTTTCCAGTTGTACGACGAACTGGTGCGCTCTTGCCGTCTGTCGTGACTGTCTGACAGGAGCTGCCAGGGGCGGAATGAGGCGGACCAAATCCTGGGAACATCTGCTGTGAAAGTATCTGTAAAACAGAGATATCTCGGCTACATGTCTGCGGTGTTCCAGACTATCTAGATTCTGGGCCAACTCCGGGTCGCCGACGAGACGCACAGCTCTCTTCTGAATGGAATCCAGCAGCTTTAGGGTGTGTTTTGGTGCGGCACCCCAGATATGTGAGCAATATTCTAAGCACGGTCTTATTTGTGCTCTGTAGAGCAAGAGCAACTGCTGCGGTGTATAGAGTTTTTTGTTGCGAAATAGCGCACCAAGCTTCTGGGAGGCTGATTTTGCGATGTTAGCAACGTGGTCATGCCAGGACATATTGCTGTTGACCGAGACACCCAGCAGTCCGATTGACGAGGATGTAGGAATGGTCGATCCTGCCATAACGATGTCAGGGCCCGCTGTATAGGCCCTCTTGGTAAACGTTGCTGCTTGGGTCTTTGCTGCATTGAACTGGACCAAATTTCGGTCGCCCCAAGTTTGAACTTTCTCCAGGTCTTGATTTATTGCCGTAATCTGCTCCTATCTGCGGTGATGAGTCTCAGTCGCTGGTAAGGGTTTTTCTGATCTAAAGTGGGAGACGAGGGTACTGTCATCTGCAAAACTGTAAACAGGATTATTTGTTTCGGTCAGCAGGTCATTAATATAGATGAGGAACTGAGTTGGTGAAAGTATTGCGCCCTGAGGCACGCCCGCGTTGATGGTGAATGTGTCCGAGATGTGTCTGGCAGTCCGAAGGACGGTAGTTTGTTGAGCAGTCCGTCATGCCAAACTCTGTCGAATGACTTTGGAGATTATTGGAAGCAAGGCAATTTGACGATCGTTTGAGCGCATGGTTTTCTTGCCTTTTTTTGGAACAGGTTGCACTCGAGCGACTTTCCAAGAAGATGGTAAATCCCTTTTCCGTAAGACAGAGAAAAATCCTGGAAAAAACGGGTGTTAGTTCGTTGGCGCAGTTCTTTAACACGATGGCAGGTATTCCGTCCGGTCCTGATGCCTTTTGCGTATCTAGTTCTTTATGGAGTTTGCGAATATCACGGTGAGAAAACTTGACTTCTGCCATGGTAGTGTTGATGTTCGGTATGGTGGGGAGAGTCTTGCCTTGGGGGACGTTTAAGGTAGAGTGCGATGAAAACATTTTGGCGAGCATGTTTGCTTTTTCCCTGGCTGTAGTTGCCGTGATGCCACGTTCGTCCGTCAAAGGTGGAAGAGACGTTTTTGTAAAGTTGTTACTTACTAAGTTTATTCCTGATCCTTTGATTGTGTTTGTCCTTAGTTTCGTCGATCACACGCTTGCACTCGTTTCTCGCTTCGATAAAATAATTGCGATTTTCAGCGGTCTGATTTTGCTGCCAATACTTGTAGGCTTGCTGTTTCCTACCTACAGCTCTTTCGCATCTTCTGTCGTACCAGGGCTTTCCTTTTGATGGTAACTTGATGGAATTTGGGATGTATGCTTCCATTCCTGAGGAGATTACTTGCGTGATCTCTTCGCAGCAGACTGACGGGTCGTCAGTGCCAAAGCAGACGTCGAGCCAAGGAAAATCTAGGTAGAACTCCCTTAGATCGTCCCAGTTTGCAGAATTGTAATGCCAGATTTTGCGAGGCAATGGTGGATCCTTCTGTATGGGTGGCAATTCACAAACCGCTGTAATAAGTTTGTGGTCGGAAGTACCTAATGGCGGACCAACTGTAACCCTGTACTTGTCAGGATTGGTGGTCAGAAAACGATCCAGGAGGGCGGCGAATTCGCCCCTCTCTGAGATTCGAGTTGGTTCGTCTACAAGTTGAGTAAGCCCGCAGCTGAGGGCAAATGCTTCACCTTCTCTACCTTCGTTGTCGGTCTTGTTGTGATGTTTGAGCCAGTTGGTGTTGTGGGCATTGAAGTCTCCCAGAACGATTATTTCTGAACTGGGGTGATCGACCTGTAAGTGGTTGCTAGTGCTGAAAAAAAGCTTTGGTAGGCTCTATCGCTGGGAGGGCGATAGAGACAACATATAAACTTGGTTAATCCCTTGGCGGTGAACTTGAGCCACATGACGTCAAGGTTGTTCGGTTCGAGTGTTTCCTCGCGGTGGCATGAAAGATCGCTTCGGACAAATAGGCATATTCCGAACTTATATCTAAATCGGGTATGTAAGTCGTAACCAGGATAGGGGTAGTTCACTGTTGTTGTTGTAGAACATACTTGTGTTTCTGTAAGGGCTAGTATGTGTGGTCTATTTGCTTGTAGATGTTGGTGTACCGAATTTATGTTTGTATTTAGGCCTCTTATGTTGCAGAAATCTATTCTAAATTGGTGCGGTATCTTTGCTGTCTGTGAAATGCGGAATGAAGGGCTCCCAGGGCCACCCAGCGCCCGGAGATCCGAAAGGCCGGGGAGTTTACTTCCGGAATATTTTGATCCTGGAAGCACCATCATGTCCATATATTCCTACTGTGGAACCCGGGACCACCAGCGCGGAAGCGGAACGTGATTTGGGAAAACCACTTAGCGCTTCCCAATTCTGGTGGGGTGGTCTTTCACCGGACGATGCGAGTAGGCTTATGCATCTACCACCTACCTGTTGGTCAATCAAAGCGATACATTGATTTTTGTGATAAACTTATGGCACTTAAGCACCTCACGCTTTTTAAAATAAAATCATATTTTTGAATCACTATTCTATTTTATAATTTTTTAGTTCGGTTTCGATCAAAGCGTGTTTTTTTAGTTTTTTAAACTATAATTTATTTTGCACTAATAATTTAGGTAGCAGAAAATTACTCAACATTTACGCAATCCCCTTAATAATTATTAAATGAATCAATAGGTGTGCCTGACAAAAAATGTAATTTTATAATAAAATATGTACAACTATGATTTTTTTTTCTCCAAAGTTTAGTGCGGTTTCGATTAGATGCGACATTGCGACCGATAAACTGCAAAATATTTTTTTTTAGTTTTGTGTAACAATCTGCTTGGCAAGAAAGTGAAAATATTAAAAAGCTGTCGTAGATGCAAATATTCACACAAATTATGTTTCTGAAAAGGGTAAGCATTACTAACAAAAGTTGTGACATATTATTTTTTGCTCGATTTTTTGTTTTATAGAAAATGTTTGGTAAGTTGATACGTTAAATTGGGAATGTGACTTGTCTTAACCTAAACATATAGCGTGAGCTGGGACATGCGACAGAAAAAAAAATAGAAGACATTTAATTATACATTGCATTTGTTGTGTTTATATTTGGAAAGTAAGAAAACGAAATAAAATTAAAATGTTTTTCTGTAAACAAAACAAAACCTCTTAAAATTTCAAAAATTTTTAAACCAAGTTTAAGCTGTATTGCTGCTTAAAACATTAAAAAAATTATATCAACAATACATATGTATTGCAAAGTGCTTTATATTAAATTTAATCTAAGTATAAAATTGAAATTAACGCATCGACCTACCAAACGCTGTGTATAGAATAAAAAATTTCTCTCAAAATAATTTCTACATTTTAGCATTTTATAATTTATAAAATGATTTTAGGTAGATATATCGAGTTAAACTCTAAAATAGCCATAGCACGAAGCTCCCAAGGAAAACGATGGGAAGCAAAATGTGTGCATTTTATATTCATTTAACAAATTGCACTTTTTAAATCGGTTATACTAGCAGCAGCATACACGTATTGCAGAAGATGCCGCCGCGCCGGTTACGTCCTTTTTTAATAATTATAAAAATGCTAATATTCCGCTCGCATGAAAGATGGTTTGCCTAAATCAGGCTATGGGTAAGAAAACTTAAAAACGTACCCTCCAACTACATATCCTAATTGTTCGTTTTTAACTCGGAAACGGTTAAAGGAAGCCATTTACATCTTACCATCATTAAAATAACATTTTCAAAAGTATATGCAGGGTGTTATTTTTTTTTTTCAAAATTTCTACTTTTTCTAAATATTTCTGTACAGAAATGTCATACGACCTTCTCGATGCCAAAATCGAATTCGGCATTCCCAAAAACCCCCTGCTAAAGTATTCGAAACGAAAAATATCATCCACCTACGAAATTCCCTATTTCGTGGCTAAATATGAAGAAAATGCTCATTTTTAAGACGAAATAGTTATTTGTTTTACTAGGCAGCAAAGTAGTAGATTGACTGCCGCGGCTGATAGTTCATAGCCGAGCGTAGCGAGGCTAGGAGTTCAGCTAAGGCAGTCAATCTACTTTGCTGCCGAGTTGAACATATAATTTTTTCTCCGATTGTTTATAATGATATATGTATATTGTATATTTTCAAATTATTACAATTCCCACAATCTTTTTATTTTTCCTGTAGTGATAAATTAAAATTTGATAGAAATCGCAATTGTTGGAACGGTTGGTTGCTATGGAAATGTATATGTCCATAATAATTATAGTTTGACAAGTTATGTCAAACGTTTTATTCCCATGGATACTAATCATTTTGCTGCCTAGGCAACAAAGTACTCACTTTGCTGCCAAGGCAGGAAAAGTAATACTTTGCTGATTGATATGTGTCTGCAAAATTAATATTTGCTGTCAATCGGAGAAAAAAGATATTTTATCGAATACTTACGTTATTTGATGTCCTATCGAAAAATGTTATAGAAGCGTGTCGTTTCGATCGGCCCTCAGACGACGCAGACACTGGCCCAAACCGATTTGAGATATCTCTCTCCGCTATGGAGAAAATTGGGAAAATAGAAAAATTACGTTTAGCCAATTAAAAAAAAAACGAAACGTCGTACGATCGAACGAAATACTGCGCGTTAAAGTACCCCAAGAAACTCATCTTTTTGCTATATACCGTTTAGTTATAACGCTTATACCGTATTACAATAATTACAGCCGATTTAATGAAAATCTCGATTTGTTTATCGTAATTTTTTTTGAAAAAATTAGTTAGTTTTTAAGTTGGAAACGGTTAAAGGGACCCGTTAACATCTCGCCATAATAAAAATAAATGTTTTAAAAAACAAAAAATAAAATTTCTCCTTTTTTTAAAATTCCTCCGTTATTTAGCGTCTGACGAAAAAATTCATAGAAACTCTTTATTCCAAATTATCATTAATTTTTTTTTTTTAAATTTAATAATTTTTGAGATATTCGCGAATAAGTTCGAAAAAAACGTCTTTTTTAAAAAGAGCGATTTTTTTTTAATTACAACGACCCAACTATAGATTAAACGCTATCAAAATACATATTTTTGGTAGTAAGTGTTTTTTTCGTCTGCCCCGTAATTTTCGAGTTACGTTTTTTCTCGTTTAGGGTCCGATATCGCGAAAACTAAGAATATTGCCTTTTTTTCGTAAAGAACTTTTTTGTTTGTCTTCGTGACCTTTGTCTAAATCCAAAATCCGAAAAAAAAGTTAGGCTCCTCCGGTAGGTTATTCCGGCTCCTACTGATCAAAATAAAGGTAAGGCCGATATAAAAATACGGTTTTGTACGTTTGCCGATATTCCTATATTTTTATATTTACATCCCGGAGCCGACCGGGTAAAAACCGCGCGGGAACTTATTTTTCGAATAGGTTCCACCGATTTAGGTTCCATTCTGTGGTTATCATTTTGGGGCCAATTTCAAAAATCTGAAATTTCGATATCAATTAATTAAGGTTCCCTAGGCGCCTACCGCGGAACCTATCAGTGGTAGGTTCCAGACAAGGTCGGATTCGAAACGTTCCAGAAAAAGAAAATTCGATTTCGTTCGTCTCCTACTGCGGAGCCTATAGGAGACCTAGGGGCTCGAATTTGGGGGGGGGGGTTCAGGCCCGGTCCCCTCCGTACCGAATACGAACTCGCTAGCTCGAAATTTACCTAAAAAAAAACTGGTAGGAGACGGATTTCCGGTAGGTTCCATATACCAAAAAAACGTCTAAATATTAAAAGACGTTCGGAAGCGGTTTCCTCCGAATTAATTTTTAGGGATCGAAAACGCCGATTTTCCACTTTCGAAAAGTTTGGGCACCCATTTTAGCAAGTAAAACAAAAATTTCGATCTCGTCTGTCTCCTACCGCGGAACCTATTGGCGGTAGGCTCCCGCCGATGTCAGATTCCAATTTGGCTGAAATTCGTCAACCGATTATCTTCAAGGACTCTTTTAGATGCCTAAATAGGCACCGATAGGTTCCCAATTTTTTTTTCGCGTTTTAATCGCTCTGCTCCGACCTGCTTCAACGACGGTCATCGATTTTGACCGAATAAAAATTTCTGGAACCTACTCGGAAGATTCCACGGTCTCCTACTGTCCGAGTACCAAATTTCACGTAAAAATTCAAGCTGTCTCGTGTTCGGTCTAGGTCGAGCTCACGTTCCCACTTAATTAATAAGTAAATTAAAATATATAACATACTCCCAAACCTCTAATTTCCAGTTTATTTTATTCTAAAGAAAGAAATGACCTTGTCAATATCGGAGAATAGTATTCAGATTCTACAAGTATTAACCAGTCCCTTACTCCCCCAACTGCCAGTTTGAATGATGCATTCCTGCCCCAAGGTCAATAAACCTTGTTACTGCCCGATATATTTATGCCGACAGCATACCACACCCCTTTAAAAATGAAATCTGTATTTACCAAGTGCAGATTGTCGTCAACAGAGGGCAAAATATTTTAACTGAATATTTTAAATGAAACTATATCTTTTCGCCATCTAACAGAGTTTTTGTGAGTTACTTAGGTATGGAGAATTTCGTCCATAAGAATTATCTTAATAGTCTTTTATTATAAAATGATGATACCAAGGTTCCTGGTGGAATCTACCACATTTAAAGGAACGGTATTGATTTTTAAAGATATCTGTTGTTTAACCCTAGTTACCCTATTCTTTGCACCAAAAATAGCGCATAAGACAGTTCATAAATATTATTTAGTTCGTTATTAATTAATGACTCAGCATTATTAGCATTATTGACATTAAAGTGAGCATACAGCTGTGTATCATCAGCGTAGGCCTGAGCATACAATAAGCTATAGATTTTAAAATACTAGTCGTATAAATTAAAAATAATAAAGGTTCAAGAACACTACCCTGAGGAACCCCAGACAGAATGCACGTCTGCGATGAAGTTACTCCATTAAGATTTATGCTCTGAGATCTTCCATTTAAGTATGATTTGGATAAATTTAAAGCAAGATCGTCAAATCCATAGTATTTAAGCTTGGCTAACATTAATTTATGATCAATGGTGTCAAACGCCTTTGAGAAATCTAATAAATCAAGCGCCGTAACTTCACCCACATCATATTTCTCGATTATGTCACTGACCACTGTGGCAAAAGGCGGTTGCTGTGGAGTACCCCCTCCTAAATCCATTTTGAAAATCCGGTAAAATCCCATTTACAGTCATAAAATTATAAATTTGTTTGTATAAAACTTTTTCCAAAATTTTTGAAATAGCTGGAAGAATGCTAATAACGCGCAAATCAGAGAATTCTTCTGAATTGATTTTTTAGGCAAAGATTTACCCACCGCAACACGCCACATTTGAGGAAAATAGCCCTGCTCAATGCAAGAATTAATTATATTTGTAATGCAAGGGTCAATAAAGGGGCTGCAATTTTTTAACATCTGAGCAGAAATTTCATCTACGCCATAGGCATTGAAACGCAAATCACGCAAAATACAGCCTACTTCTTCAGGAGTAGCTATAGTAAAACTGAAAGAACTGTAATCTTTGTAGAAATTTGATTCATAGAAATTAATTTCATTTTGACAGCTATTTGATACCGTATGCAAAAAACTTGAAAAATAAGTATTGATTTGTTGAGGATCAGATAAATATCTAGGAATTTCAATCGATTTATTAGTTTTAATATTAAAATTATTTCAACCTGCCTGTCAATATTTCTCTCTCTAAATAATAAGGGCCAAGGAAGCCGTCTCAAATCTGC
Source organism: Pissodes strobi (assembly GCA_016904865.1). Lineage (NCBI taxonomy): Eukaryota > Metazoa > Arthropoda > Insecta > Coleoptera > Curculionidae > Pissodes > Pissodes strobi. The sequence continues at coordinate 5,121 of MU195094.1, read as the reverse complement.
ATCAAATTTTTGTTGATCAAAGTTTTCAAAAGATCTCACCTTAATAAATCTTTGTGAAGTTTTTGGCTTAACTATTGAAAAATTACAAAAGGTGAGACTATGGTCAGAAATATGATTAGTGCCTATAACGCCACTGGAAATAACCAACTCTTTGGAAGTGACGAAAATAGGATCAAGTAACTTGCTAGTATTTTTTATTATTCTTGTCGGCTCGTTAATAATTTGACATAAGTTATATGATTCTAAGCAAGAAGTGACAAGATTATTTGGATTTAAAAAGTCCGTGTTAAAGTCTCCCAGGCATATCACCTCATCAAAGCTTGAACACAAAGATGAAAATATATTTTCGCAATCTTCAATAAAATTTTTTATATTTTTATCTTTAGGGCTATATTTTGTGATATAACGCTTAACTTTAAAAATAAAAATTCCAAATTATTATTCACATGAAAATTACATTGTATTATTTGGCAGGTATATTGATTCTTGACATAAGCTCCCACTCCTCCCCCTCTGCCTACTCTATCATGTCTATAAAAAGTATATCCAGGAATATCAATGACATTAGAGCTAATATCAGTATTTAACCAAGTTTCACTTAACATCAAAACATCGAAATTCCGCTGCTGAACCAAAATTTTAAAAATCATGAAAGCCTGAAAACACCGATCTAATATTCAAGTGACCAAACTTCATAAATAATGTTCACTTAACACGGATCCAAGTTGGTATAGTATTAGTCTTATAAAGAAATATAATTTGTATTCTTTTCTATATGCCAGCACTCTTCACTACCGTAAAATATAACTATAAGTAAGTAAATTTAATAGAAAAAAGCTAGCAAGCAAGTCAGCTATCCATGCACCAGAAAATTAATATTGCAATGATATATATGTAATATATTTTGGTGCCAGATCAAAATAACGATTTTGAATGAGTGTATTCCAATACACTGACATAATTAGGTTAGGTAGGTACATAGGATGTAGATACATGCCAAAAAAAGAAAGGAAATTTAATTAAACGCCAAAAACGAAATATCAGTCACTTAAAGAAAAATCCAACTATCACAGAGGATTAAACATAATTAAACAATACATATTACCATAAGACAACAGTCAATCAGCAGTTTGCCGTGAAATAATCCAACAGATCATTTAGCTGGCACCTTATCAGCCATAGGCTGCACCCCATGATTTTTTAATTTAACTAAATCACTGGTGCGTGGAAGTTAACTAGCATTATGTTGAAAAGTAATAAGTAACAGAAAGATCACATATGTTTTGTTTCATAACTAGGTAGATAATCTTTCAAAATCACCTGCTGTTATATATTTTATATTTCATGTACGTTCAGGAAAAAGGTGCTGGCAATGCATCTGCTCAACTTGCCTTCGTTCGAGTGTACTGCGGCCCGAGTAATCAGTGTGTGGTTGGAAATCTGTCGCTGCAGGCTGCACATATAGACACCTCAACCAAGGCCGCTATAATTTTCCGAATCGCAGCCAAAAATGAGAAAGGATACGGACCAGCGACGCAAGTGAGGTGGCTTCAAGGTGGGTTTGAACGTTACATACATATATGTTTTTATTTAAATTCTAAACTGCTAGACATTTTTAACGGACCAAGCGAATTTTCATATTAGCTTTGGAGGCAAATATTTTGCGAACCAATGAAGAATCGATGCGCGCTTTGCAGAATTTAAAAGATAGTTTAATTCTGAACGCCTCTGCTTGATCGCATTTTTTGATATTGAAGTTCTTACTATCTACAGAGTGTAAAAGAGGAGTATGTTTTTTAACCAACACTTATTGTTTATGAAGGAAAACAAATTTCTTAAGTTTTTGATGTGTAAACATCTTACGCGGCGGTATCAGGTTAAATCTCGGCAAATGTGGACGGAAATGGGGGGACGGAAATGTGGAGACCGAATTTGTAAACCGATTGTGACATTATAACCCGTACGCCTTGAGAAGCAAGCTAATCCAGAACGGCCGTGAGAATTTTTATACAATTTTGCCAATTAAAATCGTTTTTAAACGGATTTTAGGCGATAAAAAAAGCATATTTTAAATTAAACGAACTGTCAAAAGTATTATTCAGATGCCCAGACGTTTTAAACAATATTCAGTCATGCCTCTCTTCTAAAATTTGCAAAGTTTGGTTATTGACTTTCCCAAATCAAAGATGACTGACTAGCTGGTAGTGAATAAGCTGTGTCCGTATGTTGATGTTATTCTTGGTGTCATTAGACGGCTTTTTTATTTCCTAAATAAATAATATCTAAACGTTTTTTTTTTTTCAATAATAAGTCCCGTGTAAAGGATGTCTTCTAAAGATTGTCCGAATACCTAATTCCCTATAAAATAATTTTTAAGATACAGATAAATAGAGAAGAACAATAATATATAGGGTACTGCATTAAAAAAAGAAAGAAAATTTATGTAAATATGTTCTATATTGTTGTGAAGGATTCATTCTTACCCTGGAATTGATTGCCGTTGGCTCCACAAATGATTAAATTTGGTTTGAATTGTTATAGAGCCACTTCGGCCCAGGCTCAAGGATGTAAACTGCACAAGTGCAAGTTTAGTGACCCTAATGAAATGTGTACACCTATATTTCAACAGAAAGAAAATTTATATTGATACGTTATATTTTAAATATCCTGTAGGCTGTAGGTATACCAAAAAATGTTTTTAAAAAATGGCAAAAAATTGGCGTATTTTTTTAAAATAATTGCTAATAAGGGAAATATTCATTATTTAAGACGTGTATATGATTTGGGTTGTTCATTACTCTCTATATCTAAAAAATAAATTGTGTCAGCAAAACAGTTCGTGGTGTAGTGGTTATCACATATGCCTAACACGCGGAAGGTCCGCGATTCGTTCACGGGCGGAAGGGCCCAATTCTGCAATTTTTTATTTTCTAAATAAATATCTAAACATTTATTTCTCCCAAAAATAAGTCCTGTATAAAGGATGTTTCCTAAGTATTGTCTGAAAACTTAATTCCTCCATTCAAAATAGAAACAAGGTTTATATTGATATATTATATTTGAGATATCCTGTAGGTATACAAGAAACAAATGTTGTCACTAAATCACATCGTGATGTACAGGTTGTCATGTACGCCCAACACGCTGAAGGTTCCCGGTTCGATCCCGAGCACAGCTTTTTTTTATTTTATAAATAAACACCTAAATGTTTATTTTTTCTATTAATAAGTCCTGTATACAGGGTGTTTCCTAACTACTGTCCAAAAATTTAATTAAAAAATGCGGTGTGTGCTTAAGACTGCACGAGTTAAACGGAAACAACAACAAAGCGATATTAAAAACTAAATAAAAGATTTAAAAAATTGTTGGAGTCGTCGGACATCGATCCCGATACCTCTGGAGTCCTAGGCGAATGCTCTACCTATCTCTGAGCCATACGGTCTCGCCGAAACGCTTATGTTAACATTGAATATAAGTATACAGACCGGCATAATTTTCACTTAAAAAAATCACCAATTCTACATTTTCAATCGGATCGATGCGATTTTTTGATACTCGTAACCTCCCTCTTTGATGTGCGAAAGTTTGGTTGGTTCAGATCTTTCGGTTTTCCAGTAATAAAATACTATGTGGTGACGTGTCGTGTCAAAACTCGAAATCGCTTAGTTTAAATTCAACTAGCTCAAATGCCCATTTGCGCAGTTTTTGGCGTATCTCTAGTTAAGTAATCGGCTTTTCTATAAAAACATGCGTATATAACTTTTTCGAGGGTATCAGAGCAAAATTTTGAAAAAACGTATCGTCAAAAACAAATTACTTCGGTTGCTTAAAATCGTGCCAAATCTCAAATTGCCACTCGCAATCTTTTGCGAGAAAAAGCTAAATACCTAAAATGACGAGCCTGACGCGTGACGGCTTAGTCTTTTTCACTACTCACTAAAACGGAGTTTTATCCACAATACCGAAACAGAATTATTGCACTCGACGCGCGTTTCGCTAACCATGTTAGCATCATCAGGAGATGATTAAAACAGTTTTAATCATTTCCTGATGATGCTAACATGGTTAGCGAAACGCGCGTCGAGTGCAATAATTCTGTTCCGGTATTATGTATAAAACTCCGTTTTAGTGCATGTTGCTGAAGGTTCCAAACCCCAACATAGTTCACTACTCAGAAGTAATATTAGACATTCTAATGTAAACGTTACAAATGTAACGCACGTCAGGCGGTATCTATGACGGGAATGTGTTGCCGTTAGTGTAAAACTTGTTCTTTCTAACGCCAGGCAACCAATTCCAGCCTATATTCAGGCGTCACGCGGCCTAAGGTGGCATTAGATTTTCATGCCGATGATGTCCATATAGGATATGTTTACACATCAGTGTCTCGAGTACTAGCAGACTCGCTCAATTTTTTTTATATTCCTCTTCGCTTATGATTTTTTTTCTAATACCCTTTAATTTTCAAGATTTTGTGTTAGTAGACCTTACTGTATTTTGTAAAAGCAGGTTTTGGTAGGTGATTATCACCATCTTTGTTAGGTGATTATCGCCCTGTATCTATCTGTTTTATAATGAGTAAATTTTAATTCCTTTTATTTCGTGGTGATCGGTAGCATACCTACAATCGATGGTTTTTGATATTGTTTTACTGAAATAAGATTAAATACAGTATGCAA
>JAEQML010070453.1:0-16772 GCA_016904865.1 Pissodes strobi | reverse complement strand
TATGCTATAGCTCTAGGCTATAAGAAAGATGATCTTAAAATTTTAATCCAGATTTTTATACAGCGTTATAGAATAATTAGGAGTTTTGTTTGAAAAAAAAACTAAAAATGAATAAACATTTAGTTTTAAGCTCTTTTTGGTTCAAGAAAAACTTAACATTGTTTTAGTTAAAAGAAAAATAACACTGCGATTCTTTTTCTTCTGGTTTTTATTACTAAAAACGTTAAAATAGACATGTTAAAAATTTTAACACAGCGTTATAAAGTAATTAGGAGATATTTAGTTTCAAGTTTTCTTTGGTTTAAGAAAAACTTAACTTTGTTTTTGTTTTAAAAAGCTTTAATTTGTTCCTATTTTAAGAGAAAAATTACAGTTTGCATTTTTTATAACTACAAACTTCAAAATAGACATGTTTAATTTTAGTTCTATTACCTGGACTTATTACTTATATCAGGACTTATATGCCTACTGTTCTTGCTACCAACCGGTGATCTCTGAATTGTGATACGGCCTAAGCAAATACCTCCAGGAATATCTAGTTATTATGTATATAAAAAAACTGTTCGTCTGATCAGATTTAGTTGTTTTTGCGAATACGCGTTTGTTTTTTATGTTTCTATGTTTGTTTTATGTTTAACAAATCCGACTGCTTGTTATGTGTGGTTTTTAAATAAACCTATCTGAACAATTATTTTTTTGTTTCTTTTTGTGCCTTTATATAATTTATTATGACAATAAAATGAATGCGAATTATGTAGGTGACATAAAAAAAGTGTTTTTCGTTGTTTAATATTAGATATCTCTTTTTAACACATGCAATAAAAAGAGATAGGTATATAGGGTACTGGGGAGCATTGCAGGGCAATATTGGTCATTGCGGGGCAAGGTCGGGCATTGTTGGGCAATGCTGTGCATTGTCGGGCTTTGTTGATTAAAAAAGAGGCATTGCGGGTCAATTTCGGCATTCATTCCCCTTTGGTGTACAGAAAACGGCTATGTACTTACTCCCAGCTTCTGATACGTGTTAGCCCGTTTTGGTATTTTTGGTTACGTTTGGTTAGTTTTTATTTTTCGTAAAGTTCAGTTAGTTTTAATATATTTTACTTATTTGAACCGGTTCCGGTACGTTATAAGCAATTTTAATGTTTTTGGTTAGTTTTGGTTAGTCACCAAAATTCAGTTAATTTGGGTTAGTTTTAACTTACTTTACCATTTTAAATCTGATCTCATACGTTTTAGCCCGTTTTGGTGTTTTTAGTTACTTTTGGTTAGTTTTGGATAGTCATTCAATTAACTTTCAGTTACTTTCAGTTAGTCTACTTTATTTTAGTCATTTGAACCGGTTCTGATACGTTATAATCAAATTTAATATTTTTGGTTTGTTTTCGCGAGTAGCCAAAATTCGGTTAGTTTTAGTTAGTTTTAACATACTTTAATTTTTGTAATCTGATCCGATACGTTTTAGTCCGCTTTGGTGCTTTTGGTTAGTGGTTCGATCACCTTTCGGTTAGTTTCAGTTAATTCCAATTTATTTTAATCATTTGAACTGGTTCCGATACGTTATAACCAAATTGAATGTATTTGGTTAGTTTCGATTAGTCGCGAAAATTCGCTTCGTTTTGGTTAGTTTGAGCTTACTTTAATAATTTTTGTCAGCTGTTCCGATAAGTTTTAGCCCGTTTTGTTGCTTTTGATTAGTTTTGGTTGGTCGTTCAATCAACTTTCGATTAGTTTCAGTTACCTCCAATTTATTTGGATATTGGATATTGGAGTCATATGAATCGATTCCGGTACGTTATAATCAAATTTAAGTTTAAATAAACAAACTAACACGATCTCTCAGAGGCGTCTGAAGTCATGTGTGGCAAATGTAGCATGAATTTATTCACGATTTGAGGCCCTATACTAGGATAACAGAAAGACTTTCAATGTTAAAATATGGTCTTTTAAAACTAGTATTTAAATATACTATTTCAACCTCGGATGATTTCTGCACTTGACTGGCGCCTCGTACTAAACTACCTCCTCGTTTGAAAAGTAATGCTTTCAACACTAGGTATGAAGGTATGTAATATACTATCCGATCTATGCCAAAAAAGTTATATTTCCGAACTATTTTTTGCAATTTCCTAGCAATCCTTAACAATACGAGAATAGCGAGTTTAAAAGGCACTCGTACGTCAGGAAGCTCTCTGCAAACGAGTCGTTTTATAATTTTGTGCTCATGCGAAAAAATATCCTCTTTTGAAACTAGTGTCTTAATATACGATTTGTTACTAATATTTGTATTTCATTTATCTTAATTAAAAAGATGCGGAAAATTATTTGTCCTAAACGATTACACACTTCATCGGATATCTATTAGTGTTGTGCTATGAATATCTCAGAAATCTGTTGCGATTAAAGCCATTTTGTAATTCAAATTATTGAATTAAAATAGGTTAACTTGGTCGAATAATCAGTAAATTTATATATGTAAACATTACGGAATATTGTGCATTCGGAAATTGGGATACAATTTGGTATTTGATATTTTCTGTAATAATGTGCGTTTTTCATATAAGTTGCCAACATGAGCTCATAAAAATATCAACAGGTAGACTTAACAACTTTTTTCTACGACTGCCCTGAAAATAGACAAAATCGCACTAATAACTGGTCCTGAAAACTGGACATTTCAAACATCTTGTGAAAAGTATACTTTGCACACGGCATGAGCAAATATTACTTTTCACACGCATATTCGGGGATTTAGATTAAAGGGCTTCGTCTCCATTTTAGAGCTTCGCCCTCAGAGGTCCCCTTCCCAGATCTCTAAGAAAGGGAGCCCAATTTTAGGGCTTCACCCTCCCATGAGCCGCTTTTTGCAAAACTGTAGAAAATGAGACTTTCATACCAGGGCCCCCTTTTAAGGCTTGGGGCTCAATTTTAGGGCTTCGCCTTCGGGAGCTCCAATCCTAAATCTGTAAAAAATGGGACTCCCGTACCATAGGCCCTATTCTATGGTTTCGGGGAGCTTCACCCCCGGATGCTCCTTTTTCCGAATATGTTAAGAATAGGTTCCCCGAGGGAAGGCAGTGTCATAAGAGGAGACCGCCGGTGATTGGCGCCTTTTTCCGAAGATACGAAAAGAATAGCTCCAAATATTAAGGGCGAAACCCTAGAATGAGGGACGAAACCCTAAAAGGACGCCCCGGGTAGGGCGTTGTCACAGCCTTGGCATCTCAATACCTACTCATCAACTAGTCACACAATTTGTTGTAGAAGTATTTGTATGGTCTTTGTAAACTATAAATTTTAATTTAAAGACAAGATGTTTGATATATATAATAAATATTATATAATATCATAATTATTTGCAGTCGTAGAAAAAGTATAGTATGCAACGCGTGTGAAAATCACTTTTCACACTCGTGTGATTTATGTCACTCGCCTACGGCCTAGATAAACCCACACCAAATGCGAAACCTCCCACTAAAGCTCCGCCTCCTTGGGATGGCCAGCCATCCCAAGAAATAGTCAGGACAAGCTCTAGTGTGATTCTAAACGCGAGCCACGCGAGTCTTTTGGTTTAGTCCGGAGTGTTACGAAAAATAATTGATCTTTATTTTATTTTTGTTAAAAATGCCTGGTTATAAGTGCCTTTATTTGAATTGTTCTACTAGAAGCGGTGGCGAAAAAACATTAATTACCCCCGCGATCCTGAAAGGTAAGTATAAATGTTGTTTGATGCACATTCCAGCACACTTATTTCCAAAATTATTGCATATTCTAAAATAGAATGAGCACGAAATTCAATTAAATCCGAAAACTGGCAGATACAATGTTATAGTTAAATCTTTTTTAAATCCAACTAATGTTATACAGTGTCCGCCAGAATATTGGCCACATATGGGAAATTTCTTTATTATTATGATATCAGAACTTTTGTTTTAACCAATCTACTCTGCATGTCTGACAATCTAAAAATGCATTATAACATTGAAAATGTTTCTGTTTTCCTAGCATAGGGCCTCAAATCGTGAACAAGTGCATGCTACATTTGCTACGTTCATGACGTCATACGCGTGAGAGATCGTGTTAGTTTGTTTATTTAAACCTAAATTTGATTATAACGCATCGGAATCGGTTCAAATGACTAAAATAAATTGGAACTAACTGAAACTAACCGATAGTTTATTAAACGACTAAACAAAACTAACCAAAAGCACCAAAACGCGCTTAAACGTATCGGAACAGGTTACAAATATTTAAGTAAGTTAAAACTAATCAAATCGAACCGAATTTTGGCGTCTCACCAAAACTAACCGAAAACATTAAATTTCATTATAACGTGAACCGGTTCAAATAACTACAGAAATTGGAACTAACTGAAACTAACCGAAAGTTGATTGGACCACTAACCATAACTAACCATAAGCGCCATAACGGGCTATAAAACCTATTGGAACAGGTTACAAAAATTAATCAAAACGAACCGAATTTTGGCGACTAACGAAAACAAACCACAAACATTAAATTTGATTATAACGTACCGGAACCGGTTCAAGTAACTAAAATAATATGGAACTAACTGAAAGTAACCGAAAGTTAATTGAATGACTAACCAAAAGTAAATAAAAGCAACAAAACGGACTAAAATTTATCTGAACACATTAGAAATGTTAAGTTAAAACTAATCTAAATCAACCGAATGTTGGCGACTAACCAAAACTAACCAAACACATTCAAATTGCTTATAATGTACCGGAACCGGTTCAAATGACTAAAATATAATAAAACTAACTGAACTTTACCGAAAGTTGATTGAACGACTAAGTAACCAAAAGCACCAAAACGTATCGAAATAGATTAAAAATATTGAAGTAAGTTCAAACTAACCCAAATTAACTGAATTTTGGTAACTAACCAAAAACATTAAAAATGCTTCTAATGCTTAACCGGTTCAAATGACTAAAATAAATTGGAACTAACTGAATTTTACCTAAAGTTGATTGAACGACTAACCAAAAGTAAGTAAAAGCATCAAATCGGGTTAAAACGTATCGAAATAGATTAAAAATATTAAAACTAACCCAAATTAACCGAATTTTGGTGACTAGCCAAAAATAACCATAAACACTAAAATTGTTTATAACGTATCGGAACTGGTTGTTAAAATGATTAAAATAAATTAATACCAACCGAAATTAACTGACAGTTGATTGAACGACTAAACAAGACCAACCAAAGGCACCAGAAATGGCTGAAACATATCGGAACATATTAAAAATATTACGGTAAGTTCAAACTAACTTTAATTAACCGAATTTTGGCGACTAACTAAAATTAACCCACACATTAAAATTGGTTATGACGTATCGGATCCGGTTCAAATGGCTGAAATAAATTAAAACTAACTAAAACTAACTGAAAATTGATTGAATGACTAATCAAAAGTAATCATAAACACCAAATAGGGCTAAAACGTATCGGAACTGATTAAAGGTATTAAAATAAGTAACTAACCCAAATTAACCGAATTTTGGCTCCTAACTAAAATGAACCAAAATATTAAAATTGGTTATAACGTATCGGATCCGGTTCAAATGACTGAAATAAATTAAAACTAACTAAAACTAACCGAAAACTGATTGGAAGACTACCAAAATAATCAAAAGTAACCATAAACACCAAAAAGGGCTAAACCTATCAGAACTGATAAAAGGTATTAAAATAAGTAACTAACCCAAATTAACCGAATTTTGGCGACTAACTAAAATTACTAAAACCGTTTAAATTGGTTATAACGTATCGGAACCTGTTCAATTGACTAAAATAAATTAAAACTGGCTGAAAGTAACCGAATGTTGATTGAATGACTAACCAAAAGTAACTAAAAGCACCAAAACGGGCTAAAACGTATCGAAATAGATTAGAACTATGAAAGTAAGTTAAAACTAATACAAATTAACCGAATTTTGGTGACTAACCAAAAACACTAAAATTGGGTATAACGTATCGGAATTGGTTCAAATGACTAAAAAATATTAAAACTAACTGAAAATTAGCCTTTTTTAGTGCTTACTTTTGGTTAGTCGTTTAACCAACTTTCGGTTAATTTCAGTTAGTTTTAATTTATTTTAGTCATTTGAACCGGCTCCTATACGTTATTACCAATTTTAATTTTTTGGTTAGTTTTGGTTAGTCATTCAATCAACTTTCGGTTACTTTCAGTTAGTTCCAATTTATTTTCGTCATTTGAACCGGTTGCGATACGTTATAACCAGTTTAAATGTTTTTGGTCAATTTAAGTTAGTCGCCAGACTTCGGTTAAATTCAACTTAATCTAATATTTTTAATCTGTGCCGATACGTTTTAGCCCTTTTTGGTGCTTTTGGATACTTTTGGTTAGTCGTTCAATAAATTTTCGATTGATTTCAGTTATTAAATTATTTTAGTCATTTGAACCAGTTCCGATACTTTATAACCAATTTTAATGTTTTTGGTTAGTTTAGGTTAGTCGCCAATATTTTGAATCTGTTATCTTTTATTTACTTTTGGTTAGTTTTAATCAACTTTGGATTACTTTTAGCTAGTTCCAATTTATATTAGTCGTTTCAATCGGTTCCGGTATGTTTTAATCAAATTTAATGTTTTGGTTAGTCCTTAAAATTTGGTTCATTTTGGTTAGTTTCAACTTATTTTAATGTTTGTAACCTGTTCCGATATGTTTTAGCCCGTTTTGGTGCTTTTGGTTACTTTTGGCTAGATTTGGTTAGTCGTTCAATCAACTTTCGGTTAGTTTCAGTTAGTTCCAATTTATTTTAGTCATTTGAACGGATTTTGATACCTTATAATCAAATTTAAGTTTAAATAAACAAACTAACACGATCTCTCACGCGTATGACGTCATGTGGCAAATGTAGCATGTACTTTTTCACTATTTGAGGCCCTATATTAGGATAACAGAAATAAAGCGTATTAAGAGAATTTCTGTAAAAAAGTCAGAGCAGCCATAATAACACAAGATTTCCTTGACCGCCTGTTGGGAAACAAGAAAGTGAATGGCTATTGCAAATTTTTATTTTTCCTGAACCAGTCCACCAACAAAACACGTTTTCATTTAATTGGTGCGTACCAAGTATTTTAATTTTGAAGAACAAATCTATAATCATACCCAGATTATTTGGTGCAGGCCCCGTATAACCGCCAAGTCAATTTTAAAGTTGGCTGGCGAGGAATTTGCCGATCTTTTGCATCTGGTATGGGTTTATCTGGGCCTACGGCTCGTGCCATCAAACTCGTGCCACAATATACTATTATTTTACTGACACTAAGTGTGCACTTTTATGTATCACTATTTTTATTAGAGAACCCGTTTTAATATGATCAAGCACTAATGATTATAAATTAGACCTGAAAAGGATACACAAAATGTTAACACTCGTTAGAGCCATGTACATTTCTCAGTCAGTCGATTGGATGTCCCCGAATGCATTGAAAATTAGGTACATGTTCGAGTAAATTCGGAATTCTGGAAACATGTTACAATGTATAAACATGAAAATAAAATATAAGACAAAACCCCCAATTATAGCTTTTTGGACTATGAATGAATAAAATTTAGAAATTCCAGTTTAACCGCATTTTTATTACATGTCGTATCTCTGTGCCCAAGCCAGAATTGCGTTATTTCCAGATCCTCTTATAAAGTTTTATGATTTTCTAGACAACTGAGACGAGCTTTTTTACTACCCTCGGGGAAAGCCATAAAACACGTTTAAAACCCAAAGTAACCGGCTCTCTTTCTTAAACCAGTACTTAATTATGTAACAAACCCCGTTTTCTTCAACGAAACCTTTTCTAGTAGTTTTATGTTATTTTTAAAATGAGTGGAACGTATTTGGCAAAATACTACTCAATTTTCATGTTAAAAGAGAGCCTCAGATGTGACGTTAAATATTAGAAATTATACAGGCACTTATTTGTATGACACATTGCTTGTTCATTTTAGAAAAAGTAATTCTCATATTTAATATAATAAGCTTCATTTGCTAAACGAGCGACATGCTTATACCCGAGAATAACAACCGCAGAGAAGCGACATATAAATCTCGCCCAAAAATTTGGAGTGAGAGGTAAACCGGCCAACTGTTATCTCCACGTGCTTGTCAGTTTAGTTTAGTCCGAGATTTGTTTAGTACAGTCGTCGACGACAAAAATTTTGCGTGAACGCCAGTTTCCTTTGGTTTGTTCGTGTGTTAATTATTATTGAAGTGACTTCTTTAGCGAGGGTAGTCAGAAAAAATTAAACGCTTATCAAAGTGAAACGCCCCTTTAATTCAGCATGTTCCAGTATACCTAGAGGGCTGTAGCCGGGGTAAAATGAGGATCCTGGACGAAAACTGGACCCTGTATCCCCCCTCCCCACCGTGTTTGACCAGGAGAGAGACTAACTAGACTAGGCTAACCCAAACTAACCAAATCAATTAAAATTGATTATATCGTATCGGAACCGCTTCAAGTGACTAAAATAAGTTGAGAATAAGTGAAACTAACCCAAACTAAGCAAATCTTTTAAAATGTATTATAACGTATCGGAACCGCTTTAAATAACTAAAATAAATTGAGAATAAGTGAAACTAACCGAAATTTGAATCGACGACTAACCCAGACTAATCAAATCTATTAAATTTGATTATAACGTATCGGAACCGGTTCAAATGACTAATATAAGTTGAGACTAAGAGAAACTAACTGAAAGTTGATTGGACGACACTAACCCAAACTAACCAAATTTATTAAAATTGATTATAACGTATCGGGGCCGCTTCAAATGACTAAAGTAAGTTGAGAATAAGTGAAACTAAAACCGAAAGTTGATTGAACTACTAACCCAAACTAACTAAATCTATCAAAGTTGATTATAAAGTATCGGAATCGATTCAAATTACTAAAATAGGTTGAGACTAAGTAAAACTAACCGAAAGTTGATTGGACGACTAAATTTGCATAAACATAAATATTGACACATTGTCTTCACGTTTTAGTGGACATAACCATATTCTGTCTTTCACGCGACCTGGTATAAATAAAAAGGAAAAGTGTAGATTTTATCGAAATTAAAAATCGGAAGTTGATAGAGCAATGACAACTGTATAAAAAATGTCATAAATTTTTCGGTATTGTTTATAGTTAGTTTTAATGTATTTGTGACAAGTCAGGTAAGAATAAATTAAATAATTTTACTTAAAATTAGACTATTGACGCTAAAATGTACTACATTAATTTTGTAGACTGCATCTCTGTATTATATTATTATTATACTTTATGCTTATTTTGTAACTAAATAACTGCAAATTTAGCAAATTTATTTCGAGAAAAACGTTAAAAGATCATACCTTTTTTTTGCCTTATAAATTCTTCATTAATTTTTTTAAGCTTAACTATAAACAATACCGACAAATTTATATGACATTTTTTATACAGTTGTCATTGATCTATCGACTTCCGATTTTCAATTTCGACAAAATTTACACTTTTCCTTTTTATTTATACCAGGTCGCGTGAAAGACAGAATATGGTTATGCCACTAAAACGTGAAGACAATATGTCAATATTTATGTTAAAATGTATCAACTTAATCCCCTCTTAATATACGATTATATAGATTCTGTATATAGTTTAACAAAAAGGTTTTAGTTTTCTATTGCTCTATTGTATGCAAATAAAATTTGACAACTGCAACCGTCAAATTTCAGAGTTTTAGATGTCAAATTATTTCCAATGAATATGATATATGTCAAAATATTACCTTAATATTTTGACACATTTAAATATCATATTTTGATATATATTTTTTACTTCCAGAAAAAGTAGCCATGTTTATTTTATATATTATACGTTTATATGTCAGCGAGAGCTTTAATTTTTTTTTGAATTTATTTAATATCATACTTTGACATGTTAGCTTTGGCCGAAAATCATTTGTGTCAATATTAGTAGCAATACTCATGTAATTATGGCGATCTCTTTAGGCTAACGCAGTATTATCTGCGAATCGTTTGGATAAATGAAAAAAATGTTTGTCCAGTACGTGTCTGTCTTATCAATTCTATTATAGTGCGTAATATACTGCATGACATTAGTTAAATTTGGCCATCATTTGCATTTAAATTTTTCAGAAATTTTTTAAATAAACAGGTATGGTATTTTTAACATTGATATATAAGTATATTGTAGATAATAGTTGTTATTATATTGTTATTAATTTGATTCAGTTTTTTTGTTACCTTTTAATAATTATTTGAGGATTTGTTTTTATATGTATTTGTAAATATATCGGTAATAGTTCGAATAATCTAGAATTTTTCTAAAAAATAATTTCTTTAGCAGCCTGTATATGATTTTAAAAACTTTATTTTCATCTTAGTAACATGTAAATGGGTCGCTCTAACCGGTTCCGATACGTTGTAATCAATTTTAAAAGATTTGGTTAGTTTGGGTTAGTCGTCCAATCAAATTTCGGTTAGTTTCACTTAGTTTCAACTTATTTTAGTCATTTGAACCGGTTTTGAAACATTATAATCAATTTTAAGAGATTTGGTTAGTTTGGGTAGTCGTCGATTCAATTTTCGGTTAGTTTTACTTATTCTCAACTTATTTTAGTCATTTAAAGTGGTTCCGATACGTTATAATGAATTTTAATAGATTTGGTTAGTTTGGATTAGTCGTGGATTCAACTTTCGGTTAGTTTCACCTAAGACAATCATACTATGGATAGACAATCCATCCAATGTAAAATAAAACGCCCTCGAAATGGATCCCAACTGCAAGCAAGTTGGGATCCATCGAGGATTGAACGACTTGACCGATGAGCGGTGTTGCCAGCGTGCCCTCGTGTTCCCGGCTGGACAACAAAACGGAGCGTGCCGTCGCGTAATCCTGTCGCACCTCGCAATATAAGTAATAATGGCAACGTGGCGCATGAATTGCACGAATCGTCCGAGGGTTTCCGCCGCAAAGTAAAATATTTTGAGCGCATTGATGTCTCCAAGCCGTTTCACGTGCGCCCATAAGGATGGATTGTCTATTCGTAGTATGATTGTCTTTGGTTTCATTTATTTTCAACTTAGTTCAGCCATTTGATGCGGTCCCGATAAGTTATATTCAATTTTAATAGATTTGGTTAGTTTGGGTTAGTCGTCGATTCAACTTTCGGTTAGTTTCACTTAGTCTCAACTTATTTTAATCATTTGAACCAGTTCTGATACGTTATAATCAATTTTAATAGATTTGGTTAGTTTGGGTTAGTCGTCCAATCAACTTTCGATTAGTTTCACTTATTCTCAACTTATTTTAGCCATTTGAAGCGGTTCCGATACATTGTAATCAATTTTAATAGATTTGGTTAGTTTGGGTTAGTCGTCAATTCAACTTTCGGTTAGTTTCATTTAATCTCAACATATTTTAGTCATTTGCACCAGTTCCGATACGTTACAATCAATTTTAATAGATTTGGTCAGTTAGGGTTAGTCGTCGAATGAACTTTGGGTTAGTTTCACTTAGTCTCAACTTATTTTGCTTATTTGAGCCGGTTCCGATACGCTATAAACAATTTTAATAGATTTGGTTAGTTTCAGTTAGTCGTCCAATCAACGATACGAAAATTTCATAACGCGAGATGAAAACATAAACCATGTCGTGATGCGACCTTGAAAAATTACTATCATGAAACCAAAGATGTACTCACTTCAAAAAGGTTAGAACGCGACAAATCAATAAACTCTGAGTTAAACAGTTAAATCCTAAAAGATAACTACTATTCATAATTAATTTTTAATAAAGTAAATAATAAACATGTAACTAATTACATGTTTTATCGGTGTATAGCATTTCTTTTCCCTTCATTACATTTCTCTCAGTATATTAAACTGGTCATCTGTCACATATGACTGAACTTGGCTCTCCAACTTCAAAGATGCCGACGGCTTTTGTCGCTTCTCTGCTGTTGTTATTTTCGGCTTATACTATTCGCAAAGTAACACTATAACGGCTAATCCCACAAGAAAAAAATTAAATATTTTATTTATTTATTCATCTATTTATTTATTTATTATTTGTTTATTTATTGAAGTATTAAGTATCAAATAATTTTAAGTAATGTGAAAAAATCAAGCAATATTAAAAAAAAACATTATACATAGGTTTATTAATCAATAACAATATCAATTATTCACTAATGAGTAATGATTTGATTATTCACTGGTCTCACTGATTTTTAAAGTAAAACAAAAGCTTAAATATCTCCGATTTGAAGTACAATTTTGGGCATACAAGATGAAAACAAAGCTGTCTATGAAACGTCAAGTCATAGCGCTGTCGCGGTAAATTTTAATTTGGAACATCAAGAAGCTGTTGTTGTTGTTGGCTTTTTAAGCACCACACTTTTAAAGTAGGGCTCCTTGTCCATGGAGCGACTGGTTTCTGCCTCATTAAATACATTCATCACTTACCAGGTTGTTGCGCGTCCCTGCAAGTTGATTCTAGTCATATCTCGTACATAGACGCACCAGTCACGGATCGGTAGCGTACTTGTAAGTGATTAGTCGCAACTAGCACTGTCGGTCCCCGCGTGAGTTTTGTTTTAGTTTTCTTTGTTTTCTGTTCAATTAAAAAAGATGACTGAAATGAATGATAAAAAATCATATACAACCATTATACTACCTATATCCTATTATAGATTCCCATAAAGACAAATGAATCAGTTATGAGTGATCGGGTGCAACATGATATCGAGGACGGCATTATGAATCCCTATTCAATACGCTTCATTTCCCCCGAATATTACTTCTTGTAAAAGTAGTAAACATAATAAAGTTATGCTATGTCTGTTCCAGGTCTCAGTTATCTTATGTTCGATAATATTGCGTGATATAATAAGTGCACGAATTAATAAATTTTGATTACGATTCAAGAATAACACTTTATATAGCAATATTGTGCAGTACACTCAATCCCCTCTGAGAACCGTTAGAAAACTATACTTAACTATAATTCATGAACTTCGAAATACTTTTACAGCAGCATATCGCGCAGAAAAAAGGCTTACCTTTATATAAAATTTCAGAACTGTAACTCTAAAGAAAAATGGGCTGAGTTGAAAAAAATAAGTTGTAAATAAAAGAGGAAACTCACTCCCAGCTCATTTAAAAAATCCGAATGAAATAAATACACATTTTGTTAATGCTGCAAATTCAAACTCTTCTCCTAAAAAAAAAACTTTTGGAACTTTATAAAAATAATTAAAAAAATAACCAAGAATTTTGTTTTGCTGAGGTGACTGAGGATGTGATCTCCAATATTATACTTGGGATGAAATCTAAGGCTTTTGGAAGTGATGATATAAATAGTACTATCTTAATACTCTGCTGCCACTTTATCATTCTTTATTTGACACACTTAACTAATTATTGTTTACATTCCTCAACATTTCCCATCGTCCTCCCACAGGCTGGAGAACACCAAAGTACAAAGTCTGGAGCTGATTAATGACAGTTTGTGACAAGAAGGGCTGCATTGTATTGGCTGGCAGGAACGTCAAACTGGTGAGAGGAGTTTGATTACGGCGAGTGACGCCCCCGCCATTCCGAGTTGCCATGGGATATGGCCCATCAAATCCCATCGTCCTCCCCCAGGCTGGAGAACACCAAAGTACAAAGTCTGGAGCCGATCAATGACAGTTTGTGACAAGAGGGGCTGCATTGTATTGGCTGGCAGGAACGTCAATCTGGTGAGAGCAGTTTGATTACGGGGAGTGACGCCCCCACCATTCCGAGTTGCCACGGGTTGTGGCCCATCAAATCCCATCGTCCTCCTCCAGGCTGGAGAACACCAAAGTACAAAGTCTGGAGCTGATCACTGGGGAGTGATCCAACAAACCCCATTTTTACCCCTGTCAGACTAGGGACCGCCAAAGGAATGAGTCTGAGGCCGATGCTTCGAGTGGAAGCGGCCCTAGGTGGTAGATGCATAAGCCTACTCGCATAGTCCGGTGGAAGACCACCCCACCAGAATTGGAGAGCGCTAAGTGGTTTTCCCAATTCACGTTCCGCTTCCGCGCTGGTGATCCCGGGTTTCACAGTAGGAATATATGGACATGATGGTGCTTCCAGGATCAAAATATTCCGGAGGTAAACTCCCCGGCCATTCGGATCTCCGGGCGCTGGGTGGCCCTGGGAGCCCTTCATTCCGCATTTCACAGACAGCAAAGATACTGAACCAATTTAGAATAGATTTCTGCAACATAAGATGCCTAAATACAAACATAAATTCGGTACACCAACATCTACAAGCAAATAGACCACACATTTTAGCCCTTACAGAAACACAAGTATGTTCTACAACAACAACAGTGAACTACCTCTATCCTAGTTACGACTTACATACCCGATTTAGATATAAGTTCGGAATATGCCTTTTTGTCCGAAGCGACCTTTCATGTCACCGCGAGGAAACACTCGAACCGAACAACCTTGACGTCATGTCGCTCAAGTTCACCGCCAAGGGATTGACCAAGTTTATATGTTGTCTCTATCGCCCTCCGAGCGATAGAGCCTACCAAAGCTTTTTCTCAACACTAGCTACCACCTTTGACTCAATACAGGTCGATCACCCCAGTTCAGAAATAATAGTTCTGTGAGACTTCAATGCCCACAACACCAACTGGCTCAAACATCACAACAAGACCGACAACGAAGGTAGAGAGGCTGAAGCATTTCCCATCAGCTGCGGGCTTACTCAACTTGTAGACGAACCAACTCGAATCTCAGAGAGGGGCGAATTCGCCGCCCTCCTGGATCTTTTTCTGACCACCAATCCTGACCAGTACAAGGTTACAGTTGGTCCGCCATTAGGTACCTCCGACCACAAACTTATTACAACGGTTTGTGAATTGCCACTCATACAGAAGGATCCACCATTGCCTCGCAAAATCTGGCATTACAATTCTGCAAACTGGGACGATCTGAGGCAGTTTTACCTAGATTTTCCTTGGCTCGACGTCTGCTTTGCCACTGACGACCCGTCAGACTGCTGCGAAGAGATCATGCATGTAATCTCCTCAGGAATGGAAGCATACATCCCAAATTCCATCAAGTTACCATCAAAAGGAAAGCCCTGGTTCGACAAAAGATGCGAAAGAGCTGTAGGAAGGAAACAGCAAGCCTATAAGTACTGGCAGCAAAATCAGACCGCTGAAAATCGCAATTATTTTATCGAAGCGAGAAACGAGTGCAAGCGTGTGATCGACGAAACTAAGGACAAACACAATCAAAGGATCAGGAATAAACTTTTGCAATGCCCCAGTGGCTCTACGAATTTCTGGTCGGTAGCAAAGGCAGTAAGTAACAACTTTACAAAAACGTCTCTCCCACCTTTGACGGACGAACGTGGCATCACGGCGACTACAGCCAAAGAAAAAGCAAACATGCTCGCCAAAATGTTTTCATCGCACTCTACCTTAGACGTGCCCCAAAGCAAGACTCTCCCCACTATACCGAACATCAACACCACCATGGCAGAAGTCAAGTTTTCTCATCGTGATATTCGCAAAATCCTTAAAGAACTAGATACGCAAAAGGCATCAGGACCGGACGGAATACCTGCCATCGTGCTAAAGAACTGCGCCAACGAACTAACACCTGTTTTTTCCAGGCTTTTTTCTCTTTCTTACAGAAAAGGGATTTATCCATCCCCTTGGAAAGTCGCTCGAGTGCAACCTGTTCCAAAAAAAGGCAAGAAAACCATGCCCTCAAACTATCGCCCGATTGCCTTGCTTCCAATAATCTCCAAAGTCATGGAACGTGTAGTCAACCAGCAACTACTCAAGTACCTCGAGAGCAACAGCGATAATCAATACGGCTTTCGCAAAAAGAGATCGACAGGAGATATATTGGCCTATGTCACTCATATATGGAGTAGGGCAATTGAAAACTACGGAGAGTCTCGAGCGATTGCGTTGGATATTTCAAAGGCATTCGACAGAGTTTGGCATGACGGACTGCCCAACAAACTGCCGTCCTTGGGACTGCCCGCCTCTCTCTGCAGCTGGCTGGCCAGTTTCCTTAAGAACCGATCCCTACATGTTGCAGTCGATGGACACATCTCGGACACATTCACCATCAACGCGGGCGTGCCTCAGGGCGCAATACTTTCACCAACTCTGCTCCTCATCTACACTGCTGATCAATTGCGTGGCACCAAGGTAAAATATAGGTTAAACTTAAATCCAATTATCTCTAGAAATATTTGACCGATCTTACCGCGGTTTCCAGATTCTTAAAAAGAAAATGTTTGAAAACGAAATTCCTACACCCATCTACCTCAACATCATCATATGTCTATAATACAGGGAGTTTTTAATTTACTGCATATTATTTATAAAGTTATAAACGTTGCCAAATTTACAGCCGTTAATTTTTTTACAGTTTTTTACTAAAATTAGTTTTGGTGGGCTTTTATACCGGGACGTTTTCGGCAATATTGTTCTGCGGATGACAAATGAAAAAATACGAGGGTTTATATAAAAATTGCATTTATTGTGGGTTTATTTGTTTAAAAGTACGAAACTTTCAGCATTGTACCATAATTGGTTTTTATATAATGAATTTTATGATAATTAACGCATTGTCATATACAGGGTTGAACAACATTCGTTATTCTTTGCAAAAATCCTCAAAATGCGACATAACGGAAAACATTATTTAACTTCCAGACCCATATTTAAAAAA
>JAEQML010070452.1:0-16773 GCA_016904865.1 Pissodes strobi | reverse complement strand
ACAGTTTCTTTCTTTTTAGTGTTTTATTTTGCATTTACCATACTCATAAGTCTGGACCTTATAATACAAAAATTACGAAACTTAGTTTTTCTTCAAACGTCAGTAAATCCGTCATTACTCGACTGTGTAAGCGGCAGTGAAGTTTCGTTTTTCCTCAGCCGGAGCTTTACTTTTGATTTTTCCGCCGGCGGAGGTAAAAGTGTTATCATAGCAACATAGATACAATACAAACAAACATCAAAATAAGCGTCAACAACTCAAGAGTTATTAAACTAAAATTTGTATTTATCACTCAATGTGTGACTGCATTTCTAAAAATCACTAATTTAGGAACAAATTGGTTATTATTTAATCGAACTTACTCAATAACTGTTTATCAATACGGAATTAAAACGCAATCGAAGACGCAATTTTAAAAATATAATTATTGTTGACAGTGTCCACTGACAGCTTTATGTTACATTACTATAGCAACAACCTGAGCCTATTCACCGACACCGCACTGGTCTAAGCCGCCTTGCGAACCCACTTATCTTTAATAATAATTATTATTACTATTAAAAAGATACTTTTTGCATTAATTTATCGACATTTGAAGAAAAAACAGCATATTTTATTTGGAGGAAAAGTTACTTTTCATGGCTTGCTCTCTATTACCAGCCTCACTCCGTTCGGCTGGTAAACACGAGCGCGCCATGAAAAGTATTACTTTTCCTCCATATAAAATAATATACTATTAACGTGTCTGTCAAGATGGCATGCAATAACTAAAATTATTATTTATGATCAATAAATAGTTCAAAGGCAAAATAGCGCATTCCCATTGGCCAAAAATAAACAAAGCTAATCGAAATTATTACAAAATAAACCTTGCGTTAACGTAAAGAGACTGAAACTAACCAAAATTAATTAAAGCTCTTGAATACACATGTAGCGCCGTAAAGGTAAATTTGCTAGATTTGGACAGTTTTGGCCTCAATTAACTTTGTTAATTTTGACCTAAGTATAATTAGTTATATAATAGAATCAGAAAAAGGGCTCAATCTTCTGGAAGACCTTACAAGCACTTTATTACTGCCCTATTTATTTGTGTTCGACATTCATAGTGAAAGTTTCATTTTTAATTGTTTTGCCTTTACTTGTAAATTGTATTTGAGTATAGATTTATGTGTTAATACAAATTATTTTCAGATAAAACTGCTATTTATTTACACATTTATAATGTTGATTTTATTATGTACACTCCGTTCGGAATAAATCAATGCCTTTTAAAAATATACCTGTATTGACAAAAGCAAAAATAAAAAATAATTTAAGTACTAGGCTTTGGGGATTAATAATTATCGCCATTTATGTAAAACTTGCTCAAATAATTTTTTTAAAATCCTTTAAGGCGCACCTTATTAGTAATTAATGGCATGAATACAAGACCTGATTGTGTAAAAAAAACATACCATAACCAATCATTCCAGGGGTCGCCTCCAGTGCAGCCTTGGCACCTGTCAATTGCAAGACACCTCCCTCCTTTAAGTAATTGGCAGCCAGTGTTGCCGCTATGGCACTGCTGCATACACTTTGGGTCCACATCAATTCGGAGTTCTTGGCTAAGTCTTTGGCTGCGTTACCTCCGGCCCAACCACCTTGGACAATTTATATTTAAATTTTCTAGAATTTTATTAATTAAATATTGGATAACACATCCACTATGTTAAAAGCACCAGGTCCAAATGCCAATAATTCAGAGTAACAAAATTACAATTTTGTAATAATTTTAATAACCAATTATCTATGTGTCACAAGAAAATTTTCTGATCAACGTAAAATTTACTTATTTTATCCATTTTTTGTTAGATGAACACTGAGGGCAATTGGCTGACGCCCATTCTTTTTAACCAAGATGTAGGATGTAGGTACATCGACGTCAACAAGAAGGGACAACAGCGACAAATTCCCTTATCCTTTTAAATATTTAAATTACGAACATTTAAAAAACTAGGAAAAAATGCATAAGCCTTTATGTAAAAGAGCTTTTAAATCCGCCACCCGCCACTTCTTCCACAGACCAAAGTGATTCATAGTCAAAATCCCAAATTACTACAGATATTTGGATATAACACAGGGTGTCTCACGTAGAAGTTCGATGAATCGGGGTTTACGTCCGATGGTGTTCAACCGGCATAACGAGCATTATTACGTACAACAAAATGAACACAGGGTACCCATCAGAGATGGCCAGAGGAAGTGGAGGTTTTACGTTTAGTGTGGAATTTTAAAATCAACGACAATTGGATCTTTTATTTTTAACGAAAATTTAAATTGCCTTTTGGCTTTTCCTGGAGACCGTCTTTTTGATTGTCCTCAACGAAATTTGACTCCAGCAGGATGAAGCACCAGCTCATAGTGATGATAGGGTATATGAGGAATTATCAAATATATTAGAAGACCATTGGATGGGGACCCCCATACCCTTTTTTTGGCAAGCACGGAGGAGGGATCTTTCATCTTTCTGTGATGATACTTGAAAAAGAAGGTGTACCGTACGGAAATTCCCACTAAAGAAGAATGTATCAGAAGAGTGAAAAATGCTTGCCCAACTATCCTAGAGCATGTGTGTTAGAAAATTTATCCATAGTGAATTCTTAAAAAGTGTCGATTTGTGTCTGGAAAGACGAGGAAAACTTTTTGAAGAATTTTTAAACTAATTGTTAGACGTATGCATATACTTAATTTTTTATTAATGGTTTTTCGAAAAACTTTTTTGTCGTTCCAGCAAAAGAAAATCCCAGTGTTCAAATAAAAAAGTATCATTCCATTTAAGAAGCAGCCTAAAAATGCAATCTTTAGAAACTTTTTGAAAAACAATATTTTGTAGATTAGATTAAATTAATGTGGCCAACACCTCTAGAAAGTATTTAAGCTAAGCTTTCACATGAACAAACATTTATCGAGATATCTAGATAAAATAACACAGATAAGGCGTCGCCGGGGTGGAACTTCTACGTGGGACACCCTGTATCTATAGCCGGGTGTTCAATTGAACTGCAATCCCTGGTTGGGAAATTTGACTTTGTAAAAAAATATATTTTACTTCCGGTTATACGCGTCTTTTTAAAGTTTGTAAAAGTTCTTATATACAGTATGTGTCGCAAAACCGTTGTTTCTTACTGAGGTTTCCTAAATCGTTTCTGTCGAAAATAAGCCACAAACTGTATGAAAATTGGGCGCCAAAAAATAGGGACTAGCTATTTTGTGCTTCGTTTTCAACGTGTTGTAATTTTTTTAAATTCATTTTTTTAATCCATTTTCGGGATTTCAGTTCAAATTTCGTCTAGATTACGTGGTGGAAAAATATATTCCAGATGGAACAAAATTTCCACACCGAAAGTAAAGTGTTATTAATATCTCCAGTCGTTTTTGTCAATTTTTGAAAAGTGTCATTTGGAAGCAGATACGCTACGTATTCTTAGTAGCACAATTTTTAAAAAGCTGTAGCCTGGTTTCGACCAGCATTTTTGGTAAAGCATATTTTCTGTAAATTTTCGATGACTTAATAGCTTTTTCTCTTCCAGATGCCCATCTGCGAGTCGAGAAAAACATTAACCTTAAATTAGGCAAATTATGGTAAATGTTCTATTTGAACTGATGTTAATTGGACTGCATGCTTTTGTTTTGTTTCAAAAGTGACCAATTATTAAGAGTTTGGGTTTGTTGTTTTCAAAATAATTTCTCTGTTGCAGGAAGTGAATGAATAATGGATCTTCGGGGTATTAGCATTGTATAGATGTATTGTGTCCCTCTTCCTTGGTACTTCCGTTGATGTGATTCTCAATCAGAGTACTTAATCCAGCTTCAGTGCTTTGATAAAAGCAAGTAGTCTGGATGGTTCTATATGGATGGACGTTCCTCCTGTTCGACGATGCAGCACCCGAAGCAGGCCATTCACCTATTCACGACCGCCCCGGGCTCCATGAGGTGTTCCGAGGTTTCTTCCTCTGCTAACAGAACCGGCAACTGTCCTTGTTTTCAATTTTTATTACCTCCAGGTGCCTTCTCAACCGGCAGTGGCCCGTAAGAAAGCCGGTGAGAATGTGGAAATTGTTCTTACTCAGTGTTATAAGGTTTTTTGATCTTCCCGGGTGAGGGGGCCCTAGAAACATTTGATTTTCTTAACCCTGGAAGAAGTTCCCCTAGGCTGATCCCTTTGGTTCACTTTTCTTCCCTGAATTCTTCCTTGTAGGTGTGCATCCCTATGACACAGAAGGATTCCGGCCCTAAAAGCGGAGTTTGTGCTCCTACTTTTGTCAATTGGTCTGATTTTTCGTTGCCTTCTATCCCAGCGTATCTTGGTATCCATTGACGGAATAGTTTGTTATTTTTGTCTAGTTCATTTAACCTATCTAGGCATTCTCATATCATTCTGGAGCTGATTATTGGTGAGCTCAGCGCTTTTATTGCTGCTTGACTGTCTAAGAAGACGACAATCTCTTTATTTCTATAGTTTCTATCAAGGTTGGACTGCGCACATCTTCCAATGGCATTAATTTTCGTCTGGAATATGTCCGGGTGTTTTTCCATTCCTTTGGAGACTTTGGTTCCTGGCATCCTGGCCCAAATACTCTGGCTTCGATCACCTGTTCAGTTCTTGGATAAGTGCTTAATGATTACCCAGTTGAAAAGCAAAGCTTTCGAGCTTTTGAATTGGAGATTTAAAAAAATTGCTTTTCTTGGAGATTATAATTTTTACATTATTCAGCGGTTAGTAAAAAACTAAATGTTAAATTATTCAAATGAACAATTTTTCGGTTAATGATAAACTGCTGTGCAGTATAAGAATGATCGTATTTTTAAAATGTTTTGGATGTAATTTTATTTTTGCAACAGTTTTTGCTCTGCGAAAATACAAATTTTGATATAAACCGCTCTTCAAAAAACAACCATCAATATAACAATTTTGTTTAACTAAGACCGCAATGAAAAATATTAATACATTTAAATTTTCTTATCTCAGAAAAATTTGACATATTGATTGAGTTGGTACTGGTATAACCTATTTATTGTAATGTAAAAAATGTTGAATAAAAATACCTGAAATTTATTAAAAATGCATTTCTTTAATTTTATTTTCGATAATAATTTATTCTTGATTTGTCACTTTATACACGAGTTTATACAGTTGGTATTCCATACACAAAAACAAAAATATCAAATAAAAATGGTTAATTTAGTGGTTCCACTAGATGCCGAAGTGGTCAGGAGGCACTAATCCAGAAACAGAAAAAACATACAGATATACAGCGTTAAAAGTCGGTAAGTGACCAATTTTGAAATAAAACGAAAACTTAAAAATTTTTCATAATTTGGCCAATTTTAGGTTAATGTATCTCAACCCATGTATAAACGACCAATTTTCAAGCAACAGCTTTTTAAAGATTGCGCTCCCAAGAACTTGACATATTTTTTGTTCACTAGTGTATCGTGTATCCCGCTGTGAAAGGGCACTTTTCAAAAAACTGATAAAAACGTCTGGAGATATTAATGTTAACTTTTATGTAATTTTACTTTAATAAAACTAGAAATAGAGAAATTAACACGATTTATTACGGTTAAATACAAGCTTCCCTTCCGAGATATCAAATCTCACTGCTATAATCTATATTCACAGTCGATATGCTGACATTGTTGTTCTAAGCCAGGCTGACATCAGGAGAACCCTCGGGAGAACCAGTAGCGTAGAATCGCATGAGCTAACATTAATAACACCTAAATGCAAGGCTTTTTTTGCTCAAATGGCACCCCGAAATTCATTGCATTTTTACATTATTTCACTAATCACCCTGTATAATGTCAAAATTTGGAAACGCTCTCTGCCTGAGTACAGGAATGCGGAAAACCGCTTCAAAGAGAATTAATTTATAAAAAAGCTACAACAAATTGAAAATAGCGCTAAGAATCGCCTGTCTCTATTCTTTGGCGTCCCGTTTAATTGCAAAAAGATAATCTTGACACTTAGCATTGTTAAACAATATTTGTTTATGAAAAATGTATCTAACCCAAACTACGTAATAAAATCATAAACAAATTTATATATTGAAGAAAAAGAAGTTAGACTAAGACAAACCCAAATAAATAAAATATATCAACATATAACTACTAAATACTCCAGTCAAATAGATTTAAAATTCGAATCAGTAATTAATTCGGTAGATCAAATCAGTGTACACCTGAAAAATCACTTGCTCTGGCAACACTGGCTATCACTGAGAATCATGAGACTAAAAATCCGGAGTTATAAGAGTTAGTAAGTGCTTTATTTATTTTTAATATATGTAGAATAAATATTATGACCTTTTTTTAATTGGTAGCTAAAAATTGCTAAGAAACTTTTAAGGATCAAGCCAAGTGACAAGTAAAATCAGAGGCGCAGCTACACACTATACAACAGGGGGGCTCCGCGAAGCGGGGATAGTTTGCGCTTAGAGGGTCCAAAAAATAAAAGACAAAAGTATCGACAACAAATCTTATTCACATAAAAAATAGTCTGCCTTGGCCTTAAACTTAAGTGGCTCTCTATCGGCTCTACCATGCAACCCTCTTCTGCTGTTTACTATGTAGAATAAATATTATGACCTTTTTTTAATTGATACCTAAAAATTGCTAAGAAACATCTAAGGATCAAGCCAAGTAAAATCATAGGCGCAGTTACAGACTGTAGAACAGCGGGGCTCCGCGAAGCGGGGATAGTTTGCGCTTAGAGGGTCCAGAAAAAAGACAAAAGTATCGACAAGAAATCTTATTCACATAAAAAATAGTCTGCCTTGGCCTTAACCTTAAGTGGCTCTCTATCGGCTCTACCATGCAACCCTCTTCTGCTATTAGTGCTATTTACTAAAATAATAGAGTTTGATGGATGTAATATCAGGATAATATCATTTGTATTTGCTTCCTTAAGTTCGTTTAAAGTCTCGGTTTTACGTGGTTCTTTTTGTTTGGTAATGCTTTCATGTTTTCTTTTAATATATGAAAATAATATTTTTTTCAATCTGAGAGATCTTTGTTACTTTCTGTTTTTTATTTGTTTAACATAGTGTTACTCGACCGGTACGCGGCCCCATCGCTGATTTTGGGGTGAGGCCCATAATTTGAAGCTACGCCTCTGAGTAAAATATTATAAATAACTAACGTTGTAAACTGAAGATTTTTTAAATTGTGAACAATTCCCATTTTTAAGCAACCTCCTTTTAATAGAACATTTTTAAGGAATTTACCTGCGACACAAAAAATACCATCCAACTTCTGGTCTTCCAAAGCATTTCCAATCGCACTGACGATGGCAGATTCTTGCTGCACAAAACTTTCGCCGGTTTTCACTGCGACGTTGACGTCAGCGTCGCAATTTTCCGCCAAGTCGACGCAGGCTACCCAAAAATTAGCGGCTTTCAACTGGGCGACGCATTTGGCGCCCAATGCGCCTCTGCCGCCGTAAACAACTACTCGTCCGACGACCATTTTTTTTTCTATAAATAAAATAAATTGCTAAACAAAGACCGAATTAAAACAACGCTAAACTACGGTTGTTTGTTGTACGATCACTGGTTGGAAACTAAAAGCGAAAGTGATACAGTAAATTATGCTAAATTATAACCAGTTCAAGGAATTTTATCAAAGAAAATACAAGACCGCAGAGTATCTAACAAGTCGCAAGTCGCTTTATACGAGGGTTTTGCTAATAATGATGGGAATACCGAAATGTTTCGTTCAAATCACGTGAGTCAAGTTGAAACTAGCAAATAGAATAGTGTGATATAGTTTGCAGGATTCTTGAGGTCGAGGCAGTCAATTCTATTCTTAATTCTGATTTACTTGCTTTAGATGACACAATTGAGACGTGTGTGATATATTATTTTCAGGTTCACTTATTTTTGACTGACTTAAGATGTCGAACTCTTCTCAAGTTAAAAATATCGTGTGATATGTATTTGCAAGATTGGTCTCTACAGATCTATATTTATTTAGTCATAAATCGAATTTTTTGCTAGATAGAAAATATGTAATAAAATATTGCTTTCAAGTTCACTTATTTTTAACTTACGATATCCCGCTTTTATTAAACAAATATCGTGTGATATGTCGTTTCAAGGTTGATAACAAGAGACCCTAATTTTATAAGCTTGAAAATATTGTATGATATATTGCTTTGAGATTCACATATTTCTAAGTTAAGATATCGCGCTTTTACTAAGTTAAAAATATTATTTGATATGTCATTTCAAGGTGGGTGATGACAGCAGATCTAATTTTAGTCTAAAACTAATTTTTTTTCTAGGTTGAAAGTATTGTATATTTTTAATTCAGGATTAAGTTAAAAATATAGGTATGTCAAATTTTGTTCTCAATTCACTTTTTTTTTGCTTTAGATAATGGAATTGAGATGTGGACGGTTAGAATGGAAGTATCGAGTGATATATCGTTTCCAGAAGTCTTGAGGTCAAGATTTATTTTAAGGTCAGTTTAAACTTTCTTTTTGAACAATATACCATCTTTCGCATTAAGCCAAACTGGTCAATATTCTTTATGTATATTCTAAACAATCTCTACTGCTCACGGCTACAGGCTTGGGACACAATAATAATTAATAAAATGGCATTTTTCGAACTTTATTCTATGAATATGCTTATGAAGTTATCAATGATTAAATAAAGTCATGTCAACTAAAGTAACTTTTCAGGCGAATCAAATTAGGAATTTTGTAATTTGAAATCTAATAACTCCATCTTATCGGGTGTCCCTTAAAACACTCTTATATCAAATTTTAATAAGCTAAGTGGGTTTGAAGTTAAAAGTTTGAAATTTCAGACTCTAATTACTTTAATCTAATATTGATATGTACCTCTGATGCCTAATATTATCCATAATTTTAAATTGAGGTTTAAATTTAAGACAAATAAATGTTATTCAAGCATTTAGCATAAAGGCATAATCTAAACTCTCAAACACCGTTTTTCCTAATCTCCTATATATCTCCTTAGGAGAAGACTTAGTACGAAGTTGATTTAAAACTTCTTTAACAAGAGATGTGTATGGAAATTAAATATGAGGTAATTTTAATTATGCCTCGTTTAACAAAGGATAGAAAAATATAATATAAAATAAAAAACTAAATTTATGAGACGAATTAAATATTTGGTTGGTATATTAATTTATGCTTCTTTAATAAACGACTAAAAAAGTGAATTAAAATGTAAGGTTGTTATAAATTATTGAACTAAAAATGAAAATTGGTAGTTTTAATATTATAGCTTTAATTCGTATCAGGAATTAAATACGAGGTTTCATCTTCATCTTAATTTAAGGAATCTAACAAAAGTTAGAAAAAGGCGATTTAAAATTACAACTCAAATTTGCAACAGCAAAAAAGGCAAATTAAAATTACAACTTAAATATGTAGGAGCAAGGTTATCATTTTAATTTAGGCTTATTTTAAAAAGATTGTTTAAAATTGGAAATTAAATTTGTAGGACGAATTAAGTATACAATTTATATATTAATTTATCCTTTTTTAATAAACGATCTGAAAAGAGGTTTAAAATCTAAGGTTATTATCTATTATTTACTTAAAAATAAAAAATGGTAGCTTTAATATTATAGCTTTAACTTGTAGAAGGAACTAAATATGAGGTTTCGTCTTGATGAAAGGCTTCTTTAAAAAAGTTAGAAAAAAGCGATTTAAAATTACAACTCAAATTTGCAGCAGGAAAAGGGCAAATTAAAATTATAACTTAAATATGCAGGAGCAAGGTTATCATTTTAATTTAGGCTTATTTTAAAAAGATTATTTAAAATTGTAAATTAAATTTGTACGACGTAAGTATGAAATTGATATATTAATTTATCCTTTTTAATAAACTTTAAAAATTAGAAATGTGGTTTAAAATGTGAGGTTATTATATATTATTTAACTAAAAATAAAAAATGGTAGCTTTAATATTATAGTTTTAACTTGTAGAAGGAACTAACGTCTTGATGAAAGGCTTCTTTAAAAAAAAGTTAGAAAAGGGCGATTTAAAATTACAACATAAATTTGTAGCAGCGAAAGAGTAAAACAAAACAACGACTTAAAAATGTAGGAGCAACTAAATTGAAGGTTATCATTTTTAAAGATATTAAATTAAGAGCCAAATCAGTAAGACGAATTAAATATGAAGCTAATATAATAATTAACGCTTCTTTAATAAAATGGAAAAAAGTTATTTAAAATTGGAAATTAAATTTGTAGGACGAATTAAGTATGAAACTGATATATTAATTTATCCTTTTTAATAAACGAATACAAATGTAGTATAAAATGTAAGGGTTTTATATATTATTTAACTAAAAATAAAAAATGGTAGCTTTAACTTGTAGAAGGAACTAAATATCAGGATTCGTCTTGATGAAAGGCTTCTTTAAAAAAAAAAAGATTGAAAAGGGCGATTTAATATTATGACTTAAATTTGTACAGGGAAAGAATAAAACAAAATACGACTTAAAAATGTAGGAGCAATTAAATTGAAGGTTATTTTAAAATGATTATTTAAAATTAGGAGCTAAATCTGTGAGACGAATTAAATATGAGCTGGTATAATAATTAACGCTTCTTTAATAAAAATCGAAAAAAAGTTATTTAAAATGTACATTTATGATAATATTAAAACTTCTTAACTAAGAATGGAAGTGAGTGATTTTATACATCATCGTTTTAAGTAACATTTATTAAGTAACGTTTAAGTAACATTTATAGAAGGAATTACGTATGATGTGAATAAAAGACGATTGAGAATATGATACCGTAATTTAGCAAGGGCTTCTTTAACGATCGGAGAAGGATGATTTATATTACAAATTCTATTTGTAGAAAGAATTAAATATAACACTATGTCTTCTTAATTTAAAGCTTTTTGAACAAAAAATGGAAAATAATTATTTAAAATTACAAACCAAATGTATAGGCGGAATTATATATGAAGTAATCAACCAAATTAAGGCTCGTTTAACAACGAATGGAAATAGGTGGTTTATAATATGAGATTGTCATCTTAATTAAGCCTTATGTAACAAAAAATGGAAAAGGGGTGACCTAAAATTAAAATTTAAATTTGAAGGAGAAATTAATGGTATACTAATTAAGGCTTCTTTAAATAAAAGATTGAAAAAGGTGATTAAAAAGGTAGTTTAATTTTCTTTAAGGCTTCTTTAACTAAAAATTATGTGGCGATTTGTTTCTATAACTTAAATATGAAAGATATAATTAAAGAATATTATACGAATAAAGGATGATTTTAAATATGCATTTGTCATTTTAAACAGGGCCCCTTTAATAAAGAATGAAAAAGGACCATTTAATATTAAAATTTAAATTTATAAAATAAAAAATATGTTACTAGAATACATAAAAGAGTGACTTGAAATTAAAAATTTAATATACAGGAGGAATTAAATACGAAGTTTTCATTTTAACTGAGGCGTCTTTAATAAATTATGAAAATGGCGATTGAAAATATGAGATTACAATCTTAATTCAGATTTTCTTTAACAACACACACAAGAGATGTGAACATATTAATTGAGACTTCATTAATAAAGGATGGAAAAAGTATTTTAAATGTAAGGACACTATGTTATTTAGGGCTTCTTTAACAAAAGTTAGAAAAGGGTGACTTATAATTACCTCTTAATTTGTAGCACGAATGGAGCAAAACAATTAAGCAATGTAGGAACAATAAAATTAAAGTTGTCATTTTAATTACAAAAAATTATGAAAAAATGTGATTTATAATACGAGATTGCTATCTTAGTTAATACAAAAATGGAAAAAGGGTGATTTAAAATTCGCATACATACTTGGTGGTTAAAAAAATTTAAATATTTTTAACACTAACCGTGAGTTATATAAAATCTGCACTCCCAGGACATAATTATCTTATTTCTGCCACCAGAGGCCTAGCTACAAGTGAGCAAGTCAACACTTTCCCGTTAAAGGTAATAAGGTTTTTTTCATGAATATTTATTAATTTCAAATCCCTCTTAATAATTTGGAACACTAAAATCTCACCAATATTAAGAAAAACTAGATTAAGTGAGAATTACAAATTAAAAACAACCGTTTGCGAACATAAAATTATGAAAAAAGTGTATGAATATGGAAAATTAAGTGCTTAACATTTTCCTTTAACTCTAAGAAATTACACTCTGAAGTTTCGAATATTTTTAAATAGTTTGTCAATATAATATTGCGAAGTATTGAATATACCCGGATGATGGCCTATTAATGTTTGGGTAAAATTTAGATGGATCATAGACAAGCCTAATTTTAAAATAATTTTATATATACCGGCACCAAAAGCGTGGAACTTCGAAATTGACATCAGCATCTAGTTTAGTCGAAAGTAACACTTTTTAGTTTTACGTGTTGTAAAAAACATATTTTAATATAGTCCGCTTTTTGCGCAACACTGTATGTGTAAAATTATTTTTAAAAAACCTCGGTGAGATTTCCAGAACATTTCTATTCATATTATAAATTAGACATATTTTCTTTGCCCTTAAAAATGGACAATTATTAATATACTAAAACATATGCAGTTATAAATAATATAGCTTACAATCATTTTAAAGCAAAAACAAAGACTCGAAATCCTATTGTTTCCATTATCGACTCATCCATCTGTGGATTTAAAAAATTAATGATAATATTAGATGCAGCAAACGATCTACACAGATATACTCTCCAGTTAAATATTCGCCTTCCATTTCCTATAAAAATGGGAAAATGTGGAGAAATTTTCCAACTGCAGTAGAGTAGCAAATTATCTTACACCGTTCGAAAATATTCAAGGTACGCACAAATAGAATATCAACGAAGTAACAAGTAACAGACAGATAGAAAAATACAATTATCCTTCGCATCTCCGCCATCCCTCATTACACTTTGTAGTATACAACTTTTTCCCAATCGGTACAATTTTTAAAGAAGTTATCTAAAACATGGTGATTCAGCCGACCCTGGCTAGCCGCTCGAGCTCATGCATCGCCTTGATGCGTCATTACAATTTTGTACCGGTCCGTGACAAGCAAGAATCCGTAAATCGGTTCTTTCTTTTGGTTTTAAGAAGAAAAATGCCTAGAAATCGTATTTCTAGTATAGTGAAGTGTTAGTGATACGTCTTGCTCGCAAAGGAGGCGAAAAAAGGGGGCAATATGCATCGGGAGAATCGAATCAGGGGGTGAGTCCATATAAGATTATATGCCAAAATTTCAAATATACATAAATACCTGGTTATCTTAAATATATAAAAACAGAATCTCTTGTATAAAAGCAAACTAAATGTGTATAATACTAAACTGAGTATTATGAATAAATATGACACTTGTAACCCTTATTTTTTTTACTTAATAAAATTGAAATGGAAAATACTCTCAAACTTCTAAAACTAACTATACTTATTAGAATAAAATAAAGTGCGAACGGGTTACAGTCAAAAATGCGAATGAAGCAGTAAACAAAACATTGTTACATTTATTTGTCGTCTTTGCACAATTACACAGAATCAAACAATATATTCGGAATTGAAATATATTATATCGAAATGAATATAAGTAATAAGCAACAGTTAACGATACGAGCTATTCGAACCGTTCTCTAGTAATCTCGTCTAATCGTACATCCTACCAAAGGAATATACTATTCAATCACAAAAAGTGTTTACATAACACAATCAAAAGGAGGAAATATATACCGGTCGGCCTGCACATTTATTAATGTTTTACATAGAATAAAACGTTTATACCATATAAAGGAATATAAAAATAGAAACAAATGGTTATAATGCCTTCGTATCATTCGTTTTTCGATATTTGATCCCCGTATGGGGCACATGTGGGACTATAAACTACAATACGATTCGATGCAAATATTGCAAAACAAAAAACAAAGTTATATTTAATTATGATCCACTGACTCATATTGCAGATCTATATGAAAATTTAAGAGTATGGCAATTACATAAGGTATTAAAATTTGAACAGAATAAACTTATTTACAGGATAATAAATAAAACTCAAAATTAATATATTATCATAATATTTTCAAAGGATATTCATAGCCACAATACTAGAGAGTCTATAGGAAATCATACTGTTATTATCACTAAAATGCAATTATCCTCAATACCAGTGTTCAAAAACACTGTCTAGAGGAATAAGGACTATGTATATTGTAATTATTGCTATTACTGTATTAACAAATACTTTTCAAAAAAATAAAAATAAAATAAAAAATTAAAATTTTGAGTAAGTCGAAGAGTGTCCTTTTCTCACGAAATTAACCTCTAAAAACTAGCCACGAAGGCAAGCTGACGCATAATTTACGAGCGACTAAATCCCAAGTTGGGTATTATTATAGCTTGCATGGCCCTCCGTTGGCTTTGCTCGCAACGGAGGCTCAATCAACAAGAACTAAAAGTGCTAACCAAAACTAACCCAAAATTAAGGGAAAAAGGCGGAATGTTATCGTTCGGCTTTGTCGAAGCAATGTAATACCAGAGCGCATTATTTTTAAACAATTCGTGTTGACATGAGCCGTCCGGTGAGGGAAAAAATTGGAGTAAACATTGCTTGCAGGAGATGTTAATAACTAATAATAATACCTATTTACAAATTCGCATTTGCAGATGCAAATAACTTTAACTAAAATTGGCCTTCACATTTGCAGATGTGAAGGGCCCCCAACAGCCTCCACCCCAGTAGGTATATTATGTAAAAGTAGTTAGAGGCACACTATATCCCTACATTTGCCGATGTAAAGGATATATGTACTGACAAAAATAAAACGGTATAGTGCTATGTATTTGCAGATACAAAAATAAATAACCACCATACTATTGCAACCCTCTTACATAAAATCATTGCATTGGAGGTAGCGATTTATTACACTCTTGGTTTCTATTCAAAACAGAAATTACAGTATTTGCAGATACTGTAAATGTGCTAAAAATCGTTGCATTTGCAGATGCAGTTGAAAGCATAACCGGGGTTAAGCAGCAAGCAAAAAGGTGAATAGTTCGTTGTATTAGCAGATACAATCGATCGTACCCACTGTCTGCAATTGCAGTTGCAGATAGTGAACATATTCATGAACCTATTTTTCTGTTCAAAAACAGAAATTGCAGCATTTGCAGATGCTGTAAATAGGCTAACAGATCGTTGCATTTGCAGATGCAATCGATATCATAAGTAGCAAAACCATGCATTTGCAAATGCATTAGAAGATCCTCTCACGCTAGCTGAGGAAATAACTTAGCCAAATCAAGACTATCAAGACTTACCAACATCAGAAGCACCAGATGGTCCTGAACAAAGTAACGACCACCTAGCTGTGTAGGTGTAGGAAAAGAAAAAAAAACGACGAAATCACACCTGCGAGGCCAGAACTACATACTCAGATAGTTTAGACGGGACAATTACTTATTAAAAGAACTAAAGATTAAAAAAAAAAAAAAAAAAGAACAGTATGATAGGGAAGTATCCACCAGCTGCCAGCTGCAATGTCCTCAGACCATCAAAATTAAATCTCGAAGAGAGTACTAAATCCTGCCAAGACAACTACTGTATCAATTACAGAAACAACTATAGTCCGTGGGGCACTAAGCCTTAGCCATCCCTTTCAATAATTTAATTAGCCAACCGTCTGAACTAGAATTATACGTTCAAAATTAGCAGAGAAAAAAGGTAAACAGTTCAATAATAGAGTGGGTACAGGATTATAAAATCCCTTTCAATAGGACACCACTTCGGTTAGCAAAGTAGAAGACTACATAGGACGGCAAAAAATTTAATTTCAAAATACGCATTCTTGGGGAAAACTGATCTCTTAAAGATGCATGTTTCCTTGTCCCTATGCACAGTAGTCAAAAAAAAAAAAAAAAAAGTTGTTAAGATTCGTTTTTTGCAACGTACTATACCAACTTAATTGTGTTTCATTTGGTTTATGTACAGCTCCATATCTTTTCACAAAACTGAAACCAGTTGTAAGATATGTAAAATTAAAGGGTATAAAAACTGTACTCTACTTAGACAATTGGCTAGTTATTGGTAATTCAAAAGAGAATTGCTTAAAAGTATAAATAAAATTAAATAAACATTACAAGATTTAGGTTTTATATTAAAAAGCGTAGTTATTCCCCCTCAACCATGCTCACTTTTGGGGTTTATACAAGAGAAAAGGGACCTACTGGCAGAACAGTCTATTATCTTTACTCTGAAAAATACTTACTCACATCTCCTTGCGGAGAGAAACAACCATTGTGGAAGAAAATTTCTCTGGCTGTAGGGAAATTACGAAGTTTCCTGAGAAATTAAGCTGATTATTTTTTATTGCAAACTATAGAACCGTAAAAAAAAATTAAAATTAAAAAAAAAAATAAATAAAAATAAAAAAAAATATAAAAAAATAAAAAAAAAATCGATACGTATTTTTTTATTTCCGCTAAAGATGAATATTACAAGAGCTATACCAGTTTTTAGATTTGTATATATAGATATACCATGCATGGTGTGACGTAACAATTCATGTGTATTATGACGTCATAAGCACATCTCAAGGCGTTGTATCTGCCTCATTTTTCGGCTTAGGGAAAAAAGAAAAAACATATGCTTACTTATTTTTCATGGGCTATCGAAATCAGCAGTAATAAAAAAAAAATGATGAAACTTCCTCATTGTCAGGAGAGCTATTCTATA
>JAEQML010070449.1:0-16775 GCA_016904865.1 Pissodes strobi | reverse complement strand
TGACAAAGCATTTGTAATAACTTCCCCCAGAAAAGAGTTTTCAAAATGTATGAATATGTTGTCAATCAAGGTTGCGGAATTGCATGTAATTCTAGTTGGTTCAGAGATCATTTGAGTAAAACTAAAGCTTGCAATAAGGTCTTTAAAAATATTTATAGACATTGAGTCGCTAAAAATATTTAGGTTAAAATCTCCACAAAGAATAACTTTAAACTTGCTATATAATGACTGTGTGGTATTAAAAATGCTATTAAGTTGTTCTATGAAAATATTGAAATTGTCAGTTGGTGCCCTATAAATGCAGATAACAATAATTTTATACATTTTAATTAAAACTGCTGAACATTCAAGTATTCCTTCTATTCCAAAACTGGTAATATTTCCTTCATTTTCCGCATCCAGGATTTCATTAGTAAGAATACAGGATCCCCCATGTGTTGTTATGGTTCTTGCAAATACTGAGGTTGTTTCCAGGTTACAGATTTGCAAACATTTTTGTTCATGTGAGTTAAACCAGTGTTCCGTTATGCAAACTATATCTGGAAAACTCAGATCATCTAATGCAACTTCGAAATCCGGTATTTTGTTTTTTAAACATTGAACATTCTGATGCATACTCATGTCACGAGACATAAGGAGGAGATTGCATTACAAGAAGAAAATAATAAAACAATAGGTCAAAAATTAAATTACGCTAGAAGAAAAATATATAAAGCAACACAGGAAAGGCAAGCAGTACATTTGATATCAAAATTATTGTCAAGCATGAAGAAAAGAGAAAAATGGTCGTTCAACAATTATTTTGTAACAACATTCTTAATAGCTTACACATAATACAGGACGTAAGGAGGAGATTACATGAAAATTAAAAAATAATAATAAAACAATGGAACAAATAACGAGATTACGCAAAAAGATAAAATAAAAAAGCAATGGAACAAAAGCAATACGTATATTCGATATCAAAATTATAGTCAAGCCCTTCGGTGGCATACACAAAATGCAAGTCGTAAGGAGGACATTACATAAAATGGAAAAAAGCAATGGGGCAAAAAAAAACAAGATTACGCACAAATAAAAAATAAATAAAGCAATAGTAACATGTTAAAGTAAATAAATATTAAATATACATCTTGTTTCTTTATTTGCTTATTTTAAATGGTGTGTAGGGGAAGTCGTCCGCTGTTACCGTAATGCTGCCTCAGCTGTGTGAGGGAAACTGTGCAAAACTAAAGGTAATAAAACTCCAATCTCACCAAATCAATTCCAATACGCCCTTCTCTGAGTATTAGACATTTCTCGCAGATCACTCTCGCGTTTTTTTCTAACGCGTCCAGGCAATCTTTTATTCTTTCCATGTAGGTTTTTAGGTTGTCCACTTCGATGCACACTTCTTTTCTCTGATTCCTAATTTCGCCTGTATTAAATTCGATGTCGAGTTTGCGCTCCTCAATCTTTTTATCGGTGTCTTGTTTGTTTAGATCGGTTTTTTCTTCGACTTCATCTTTTACCTTAAATGATTCAAAACATATATTGTTTTTGAAAATCTTGATGCATATAAGTGAAAGTTTGACTGAATTTTAATTTTTAAACTGTATTTTATGCTTGAAATATTTTTTAGATTAAGAGCATGACATTTTTAGGCTAAATACAAAAATATTTTTAAATTTTATTCAAAAACAATAGAATATAATTTAAAATTTGTAGGTTTATCTGTTTGTATTTTCCACTATTACTGGTTATAATTTCTTTAAATTTTATTCTGCTATTATTGCATTTATTTAGTGTTTTAAAAACATCCAAGATGTAATATAAAATGCATACTCTTTCGCATTCGGCCAAGATCGAGTCCGCTAATTTTTGCTGATCTAAGCAACATCTGTCCCTATGTCTGTTGTTTAAGCTCCATTCGGTCAAAGTGTATCTGAAAGTAAATAGAAATTGAAATTTAAGGATATGGCGGACTATAAATAGAAGTTCTAGAAATAAAATGACGATATTTTTCATCCAATAATCTGATTTGAATGAGATGATTGGGATGCTTAATTAGATGGATTGAAGCGCGAAAATTCTGTATTTTTGGCCAACATTAGTTATGCGTTAATTTAATAAT
Source organism: Pissodes strobi (assembly GCA_016904865.1). NCBI lineage: Eukaryota > Metazoa > Arthropoda > Insecta > Coleoptera > Curculionidae > Pissodes > Pissodes strobi. The sequence continues at coordinate 14,662 of JAEQML010070449.1, read as the reverse complement.
AATTATAAGATTGGTCAAGCTTCCTATACAATAACAAATTTTCTCAAATTTCACTTTAAAGTCATATTAAAGATACAATATTTCCATACCTTGCTGGAGGTGGAGGAACTATGACCAAATGATGCGATTTGAGCTGAGTATGAATGGACCTCTTTGTAGACATGTTTATAGATAATTGCTAATTATTATACTACTCTATCTTCATAAGCTGTAAAGTGTCAAAGTAAAGGTGTTTAATCGATACTGATGGGACATGTAAATAATTAGTTACTAAGGCAACATCCCCCTTTCGATACTTTCAGGCGCCAAACTTGAAAACCTCGAACAGTAATATGCAGAAGGATATACTCGTAATTTAAAATATAATTACAGTCTTTTGAAAGGGTAATAGACTATTTTCTTCTATCTTCTATATTAGCCACTCTTTTCATAGCATTTGATAAAATTATTGTTTGCAAAATATCTTATTTTTCATTTATCTATATACATCGTAACGAAAAACCGGCAAGTGACTGAGAGCAGGGGAACCCCCTTTTAAGCATACGAAAATTTGTACAAATCAAAATAATTAAATAATTATGGCATCATTTCTACCTAATCAAACCGATCAGTGTGTTATATAATTTTTTTATGGTTTGGGTTCGATTGTGGTTATTTTTGATAAAAATGTTACTCGAAAAGTTGCAAGGTTCCATAGTTCAATGTTCAGTTTCCTAGCACTTATAAACTTCTGAAAAAAAATTGATGAAACTATTGGTTGGAATTTGTAAACAATAGCAACACTTTTAATGTTTCTTAGATGCTTTTGAAATAAGTATTCCCTTTGGCATTCTGGGGCTTAGGCATTGAGAATTCGTTAATTTTAGTGTGTTTTCATAGGAGAACATTTTTTAGAAATATGCCCATTGATATTCTGGTGCTTGTTGAATTTCTTACACTTATAAGATTCTGAAAAAAAAAGAAAACCCATCAAATATGATTGGTGGAAATTTGTACGCAATAGGAATTCGTTTTTAGATTTTTTCTTATAGGATATCTTTTAGAAATACTCCATATTCTGGGGCATTTTCAATTTATTACACTTATAAACTTCTGCAAAAAAATTGGAAATTTCATCAAATTTGATTGGTTGATGTTTGTAAGCAATAAGAATTCGTTTATTTTAGATTGTTTCCATGCGAGGACATCTTTTTGTAATATTCCCATTGATATTCTGAGGATAAACTCCAAAAAAAAATTAGAAAGTCCATGAAATTTGATTGGTTGAAATTTGTAGGCAATAAAAATTCGTTTATTTTAGATTGTTTCAAATCAAATCAAATCAAATAGTTTATTGGTGCCAAAAGACATACAGTATTTACACCAAGACTAAAGTTAACAATGCATTATTACACCGATTGGGACACACACTTTGCTAGAATAGCAGGAATATATTCGAGGCAAGCTTATTGCACAGGGTATCAGTATGGGCAGAGTACATATACTTATTTATACCGTGGTATGGGCATCTCAACGAAGTCCATGACCAAATGGACGCCTAGAAACCTCGCACTGGGAACCATAGCACCATCTGGCATAAGACGAGTAGTAAATATTAGGGTTTGGGTTTTGGAAGCATTAAGAAATAGACAGTTACTGGTAAACCATTTTTTAGCCACCGATCCAGATCTCCATCATAGCAGGAAATTGTGGTGTCATCAGCAAACAGGGTGTAATGAGTCTCTGGATCAGTTTGAGGGAGGTCATTTATATATAATAAGAACAATGTATGGCCCAGAACAGACCCCTGCTGTACCCCAATATGAATTTCCCTTTACACTGATTTCACCCCATTAACTTACACCATCTGGCCTCGACCAGTTAGATAAGTCTTAATCAAGGGAGATGCTGGGAAGGTCAAAATTATATTGCCTTAGTTTGGACAGGAGTATCTCATGCGATACGTAATCGAAGGCTTTACTCAAGTCGAAGAAGCTGCTTACCAGAAATTCACGTTTCTCAAAGAACTCGTATTAAATTTTTTTTCCGAAAGCCGAACTGCTGCTCAGAGAAAAGTCGCTTAGTTTCCAAGAATTCTGTGATACGAGAGGCCATACATTTTTTAAAAATTTTCGAGATGATGGGTAGCAACGAAATCGGTCTATAATTGGAAATATCATTGTTATCACCTTTCTTGAATATCGGAATTACAGTTGCTTGTTTTAAAATGTCAGGGGAAATATCGATAGGAAGACATCCATAGGAGGACATATTTTTGAAATATTCCCATTGACATTCTGGGGCTTGTTCAATTTCTTACACTTTATAAGTGTAACAAAAGTGAAACAAAATTAGAAAGTCTTATCATATTTGATTGGGTGAAATTTGCAGGCAATAGGAATTCATTTAGTTTAAATTGTGTTCATAGGAGGACACCTTTTTGTAATATTCCCATTGCTATTCTGGGGCTTGTTCAGTTGAACTTTATAGACAATAGGAATTTTGGATTGTTTCCATAGGAAGACATCTTTTTGAAATATTCCCATTGACATTCGGGGATTGTGCAATTTCTTACACTCGTAAAGTTCTGAAGACAATTTCGAAAGTCCATCAAACTTCTGAAAGAAAATAGAAAGTTCATCAAATTTGATTAGTTGAAACTTGTAAGCAATAGAAATTAATTTACTTTTTATTATTTTTTTATAAGAGCACATCTAATCCCATTGATATCCTGGGGTTTGTTCAATTCTATTCATCACCTAACTCATAACTGCCTATATATTCCATATCTGCCTTATTCCCGATTATAATAATAATAATAATAATAATAATAATAATAATAATAATAATAATAATAATAATAATAATAATAAACCTTTATTTCCAACAGGTTAAATACCCAATTACAGGAAATTCAAAGTATATATAAGAAGAAGTTATATAAAGAAAAAGAAGTTATCGTATATCTTAAGTAAATTACAAAATTACAAAACCACAATAGAAGACTACAAACAAAATATACAATAGAAAACAATGAAGAAAGATCAATTTAGCGATGTTCAACATTTAATCTCCGGCATCGACCGTGCGCATGTGATTTAAAATAAAAGTTAAATTATCGTTGTGAATGTCGCACGTGTCACCAATGGAATTAAAGTTCTTACACATAAAGTAAATTGGACTATGATATAGTATGTTGGATCGGGCGGTGTCCAAGTTGAAGGCAAGTCGCTGTCTGGATTCAGGGCGTGGTACACGAAAGGAAATTCTTTCTAAAAGAGAAGGACAATCGATAATGTTGTTCAGTAACTTAAATAGAAATTTTTCGGATTGCATTTCTCTCCTTTTCGCAAGAGGCAGTTCACCATACTTCGTGAGCAGTGTATAATGGTCGAAGCCCTTTGCAGGGTAGACACCATCATCCTTTAGCGCCTGGCACTTAAGGAATCGCCGCTGAACTGATTCCAGTAGTTGAGTGTGGCAGTCGTAGATCGGGAAGCAGACAAGGGAACCATAGTCCAGCCTGGACCTGACAAAGGCGTAATAAAGAATTTTGGCAGTTGCGGTCCTTATAAACAGTTTGCAGGTTCGAAGCACAAAAGCCAGCATCCGTGATGTTTTTGAGACAGCGTCATCAATGTGAGGAATAAAGGAAAATTTTTCATCAAATGTGACTCCGAGATCTTTAAAGCTGCTAGTCCTGGCAAGAGTTGTCCATTTAGCTAAGTAATTGACGATATGTGGATTATTAATGCGAAAGTAGCTGGTAACATTACACTTAGCGACATTTAGATTAAGTCCGTTCAGACTGCACCAATGGCTTACAATATCGATATTCGACTGCAACAGAGCGCAATCGGCAGCGGAATTTATACAGGAAAATAGCTTTAGGTCATCTGCATATGCTAACCTTTGGCAGGTGAGCATAGTGATAAGGTCGTTAATGTAAATGTTAAATAGAAGGGGACCCAGATTAGAACCTTGAGGAACTCCCGAGGTGGAGGTAAAGCAAGCAGATTTAAAGCCCTCAACCGACACATACTGGGAACGGTCAGTCAGGTAGGAGCCGAAAAGCTTTACTAAGCGATCGGAGAAACCAAACTGACACTCAAGTTTATTTAATAAGATGAAATGATCAATCTGATCAAATGCCTTCTGGAAGTCTGTATAAACCACGTCAACCTGACCTCTATCATTAAGGAGTTCGCACACAAATTGAGAAAACGATGCCAAGTTTGTAGTGCATGATCTACCGGCAACAAAGCCGTGCTGCTCATCGGAAAGCATTGGTCTAACCTTTGGAAAAATCAATTTGTAAAGCGCCAGTTCAAATAACTTTGAGAAGTTACATAGGATAGATATAGGGCGGTAATTTTCTACCACGCCAGCGTCGCCCTTCTTAAAGATGGGACATACTTTTGCTTGCTTCCAGATATCGGGAAAAACGCCGGTGTTTAGGATAAGAATAAAAATATGAAGCAGAGGGTCCAATAAGGCAACAGAGCAATCTTTAACTAGAAAGCTAGGAATCAGATCAGGACCGGAGGTAATTTTATTCTTAAGACACTTGTTTGCTGCCAAGATATCGCTGGCCGTGAACGCTGCTACATCAATATAAGTTGAGGAAGCTTCAGACACAAAAGGATGCTCACTATGGGCTGAGTTTGTATAAACGCTTTTGAAATATTCACCAAAAGCTGAGACAATGCTGTAAGGGGTGTCATAAGATCTGTTGGAGAATTTCATTAAGCGAGGAATTTGGGACTGGTTTTGTTTGCTTTGAATAAAGGACCAAAAATTCCTAGGATCTGACGTTATTTTGTTTTCCAGACCCAGGACGTAGCTTCTGTAGGCTCTTGCGGTCTGCGCTTTAATGTCTTTGCGCAAGGACCTGAAACGCTCTAAGTAGTTATTAGACTTGAGGGTTTTAAAGTCACGTAGTGCTTTTTCCTTTTTATAGATATTACGTATAATGTCAGCTGAGAACCATGAAGGAAAGCGTCTTTTACGTTTTACTTTTAAAGGTACTGCCTCGCGAAATATATTGTTTAATATGTCATAAAACACATTGCATGCAAAGTTGACGTCCTGCTGAACTATAATAGGTGACCAATCAGCGTTAAGTAATAGCTGATACAAGAGCGAAAGTTTGCCTTCCTGAAGTTGTATTCCCTTGTGTCGTCCTTGTTAACTGGTAAGTTATTATGAGAGGATAGGCTTGCGTGAAATTTAAAGGACAATGAAGGATGATGGTTATCTTCCGGAACAAGAGGTGCACCGCTGTTCAATACAGCGACATCAAAGTTTGCAAAGATCAGATCCAAATAGCGAGAGTTGCCATTAACGACATTGTTGAACTGCTTACAGTTAAGAAACTCAAAAAGGTTTATGTTTGCCATTGGGACACGCGGGGTTTTCATTGATAGTTGGTACGTTAAAATCACCTAAATAATTACATGTTTACTGTAAATTGCATCAACTGTTGAAAGAACCTCGAAAAAGTATTCCAATTGCGCATAATCGATGGTGGGAGGAATATACAGTACAAAAGTATACAGGAAGAAATGGTTAAATTGAATTTTACACCCCACCAAGTCAATCTCCGGCACGTCATTGTGGACCACTGAAAGGTTGATAGTCTCTGAGTGAAAATGGTTAAGCACTCCCAACAAAATTCCACCGCCCCTAGATGCAGCTACGAGATCAGTTCTTCTGTCCGAGCGGTACATTACATATGAATTAGGAAGGATTTCGCTATCAAATATATCATTTTGAAGCCAAGATTCAGTGACGAATATAATATCATAGCCGGAAGTAGACGCAGCACTGAAAAAGCTATGTGTCTTGGTACGTAGGTCGCGGACATTCTGGTAGTAACATGTAATTACGCTATCTAAGGAGAGTGAGGAGGCTGCGCCCGCGTCTGGTTTTTTGTTGCTATTGAGGGACTACCATTAATGTATTTAATGAAAAGATTATCCTCACCATTGTCCCTGGGTGTCCTTAACTCTTCCTTGACTTCATTAAGTTGGTTCAACTGAGTCGGAGTTAGGTCAGACTTGATGTATACCTTCCTTCCTGAGAACTTGCTCCTGTTCTTCAGCAGAAACTCCACATCCCGACAGTCATCCAAAATGATCCGGACTGGCCTGCAGCCATTACGGTTGGGCTTTTCAACTCTAGATGCCTTTCTCACAGGGATGTTACGATTCAACACTTCATTTAGCAAGGTAGAGATCTCTGCTAAATTTGACGGCTCCTCGGACGGTTCAGGCGTTAGGTTAAAAATCATAACATTCGAATTACGCTTTTGCCTTTCAAATACCTCCTGGATAATAGTGCTACTAGTAACCGGCTGAGAAGGTGGTTGTGGATAATGTGACCGTGGCATAGTGGACAATAGCTTAGAAGATGAGGTAACCTCGTCACTGAGTGCGTCCAACGTTGCCCTAACCCTTTCAAGCTCGTCAACAACAGAGGGCAAACCAGATATTTCCGCTTTCAGAGCTCCGACGTCTCTTTCCAGGGCTCCCACATGGTCGATTAATCCCAGTAACTGTTTGACATTGGAAAGGCAATCCTTACAGTAAAAAGGCAACGACCTTTTACTCAACAGAACAGCCCTTATTTCCGTAGCGCTAATATCACAGCAACCCTGACACACCATGTTCTTACAGTGATCGCAAGGGTAGCCAAAAACATCTCCATTTCTTTTTGGTTCCTTGTTTGTAACAACAGTCTTGCACTTATAACAAGAGCCCGTCATTATTCAACAGCAAAAGCCGTATTATTGGCGTTAAGATAAACTAATAGTCGCCAAATCAGTAAAACAAATGACGGGCCCAGGTGAAACGTACTATATATAGACGACTCCACAAAACGTTTTATCTGATAAACAAAAATATTTATCTGCCTATTTCAGGTGTTTGGGGCGATGCTATTGTTCTTGAGGAATATGTGCAAAAATAAATTGTTTTCTTTTGTTACTTGCTATTGTCCTTATTAAATTGATGATTTTCTCACTAATTATCTGTCAAATGTAAAATCTTCTTATTGAAAACTACTGGAGATCACTTCTCACACCTGTCACAGAAATTTCAGCTTTTTAAGATGAAAACTACTATCACAAAATTGAATAAAAACGGGAGTGCACGTCTTCTATTTTAATTGATATTTTAGATGCTGACATTGAAATCTTCTATTACTACAAAGAAATATGCTTCCTCAGTTAGTTTTGCTTGTTTTAAAATGTCAGGGAATATATCGATACGAGGACATCCATAGGAGGACATATTTTTGGTTGAAGAAAGGAAAACAAGTCGCTGCTATTTTGCGACACAGGAACAAGGAACCCACCACATCCACACACAGACAGCTGCGCAACGCGGAAAATGGCAGCAAGATCATGACACGCTATAGGAACACCATCTGCCAAGCTCCGAGTAAGCAAGCAATCCACGAAACAACGCAAACTACCATGGAACATAGGGAGCAATCCGCCAGGAGAACTATGTGTCAATAACCAGTGTAACAGTTCAGAAAAATCCACCCAGTCTAGCCTTTTCTCCTTACCCTATTCTGAGCTTGGCTTGATCACATGGTCGCAAAGTCCAGAGTTTACCTATCCACAGTAGTAAAAGTCGAATCTATGATAAATTAGTCAAAGTTCTGAGGAAAATAATTTTCAAACAACTAGAATCAGTAGATCAACAGCTGTGTAAACTTTAAGTGATAAGCCAGCAATAAATGAAGCACACGACGAATTATATTTATAAAACAGTGACCAAAGACCTATAAACAACTAATATCGCGATAATATTTGTCAAATTTAATTTAATCTTTTATTTTGCAGTGTTTTCAGTCTTCTCACTCTTCTCCAATATTTATATAATCATGTTATTCTCCCATGTTGTTACATCCTCTAATGGCGTGCAGGTTATGTAGCTGAGTTAGGATCGAACTATACGTCACGTGAGAAGAGATGATAAATAAGACACTTCGGTAAAAATATAACAATTTATTTGAATTTCTATTACGTAAGTCAATTCGTCTTCTCATCACTACTCGATTATTGTTAAATCGAAGTACAAAATATCTTTTTTAATTAATTCGAAAAAGTGTTATACGTGAGATAGGAGAGTTGTATCCATAATTGGTCCTGTGGAAGCACTGGGCAAATGTGCAAGCATTACGTGTGTCACGAGGAGCAACACGAAATTTTATCAGACTAAGCAAGAGTGGGTCGTAGGACCTGTAATTTATGAGCTTTATGTCATGTTGTCGTCGACGTGCGGATAAGGTGCTGATGTTGAGAGTTTTCTCCATGTCTGCGTAGATAATCTGATCAACTGGTATATTTTGTTTGAACGCTACATACCGAAGAAATTTATGCTGGATTTGTTCAATTCTGTTGTAATAGGGGGTTCCATACAGAAGAACAATACTCCAAGTGTGACCTAACCAACGAACAATAAAGTATTTTTAAGGAGTTGGAATTAGTGAATTCAGAGGTAGCACGTTTGACGAAACCCAACATCCGTAGGGCACTGTCACAAATATTATTAATATGGGGAGTGAAGGACAGACTGGTGTCCAAAGTAGCACCCAAGCCACGAACTGTATCAACAACAGAAAGTACCTCATTTTGAAGTTCATATTTGAAAATAATAGGGTCTCTGGAGCGATAGAATCTCATGACCTGACATATCTGAACATTCAGGTCCGTACAATTAGAAACCAACCATTCACCAAGCAGGTCAATCAGCCTCTGCAGTCAAGATGCGTCAGTTACTGAGGTTATTCTGGCAAAGATTTTTAGGTCATCAGCGAACAAAAGACTATACCCAGGTGGAAAGTGTCAGGCAATGTCGTTTATAAAGATAACAATTAGTAGAGGTCCTAAAAGAGACCCCTGTGGCACCTCTGATGTAATGTCCATCACCTGACACGCGAACACAGAAAGACCTGCCATGGAGATAAGAGCAAAGCCAGGCCAGAAGGCACCCACCCACTCCAACAGCCTGCAACTTAACCACCAGGACATGCTGATTGACTCCGTCGAAAGCTCAGGAGAAGTCGGTGTATATTGCATCGACCTGACTCCCACTCTGCAGGGCACTCGACAGGAACTCCACAAACGAGACCAGATTCAACTCCGTTGACCTTTTTCTGGTGAAGCCGTACTGCTGAACACCAATGATCCCGCCCAACTGAGAGGTCAGACAGTCAGTCATGAGTCATTCAAAAAGCTTTGATATACAACTAAGAATTGATATAGGTCTGTAGTTCTGAATCTTCGATTTGTTACCAGACTTATGAATTGGAATGACATAGCTCAACTTCCGATGATCAGGAAAGATTCCGGTTTCAAGGGATTTGTTAAAAATGACGTACAATGGTCTGGCCAGTGCAAAACTACACTGAGGAGTCTCGGGGGGCTTCCGTCTGGGCCTGGGCCTTTATTCATATCGAGTGTGGAGAGTTTATTGTATATGCTTGAAATGGGAATGTGAAAATTATTAAGGGTTAAGAGGTGGTCCTGTTCCAAAGCAAAATTAGGATTAGATTTGGCTGAGAAAACACTGGAAAAGTAAGAGAGAAAAAGATTTGCCACATCAGGACCTGAGCTTGAGTTTTCCTCATTCAAGAACATCTCCTTAGATAGCCCGGGTCCTTTTTCTTTGCATTTATGAAATTCCAGAAACCCCTGACATCATCAAGCAAAGAGAGCTCCGTGTCAAAAACAAATTCAGAATAGCAGGATCTAGAAAGTGTTTTACATCGCGCTCTTAACTGAGAAAAGTAATTGTAGTCATTTTGAGAATTAGAGCCTTTGAATCTTCTATGAGCGGCTTTTTTTGAGTGTTGCGAGTTGACGAAGTTGAGGGAAAAACCAACGGGGGAATTTAAATGTAGGTTTACAGGTACCCACAAATCAATTGTTGTGTATAATATTTCATAAAAATCGTTGAGCATATTGTCCAGTGTTAGACCATTTAAAAGGTCATCCCACAGGACACAATTAAGATAATTAATAATGGATTGGAAGTCTGCATTCTTAAAATCAGAATAACAACCGGTCTGGTAATGACAAGGTGAGACTGGAAAGCTTTTTCGTGGGATACGTATTTCCAGGGATGGATGATGGGGATCCCCTGGTAACAAGATGTCTTTAGACCTAGATACAGATGTACTCTCCATGTTTGAGAGTACCAGATCCAGAATGGAGTTCCTTGCATTGGGAAAGGCATTAACTTGGAAAAAATTATAATATGAACACAGGTTGGATACTTGAAGTATGGTGTCTCTCTCAGTTAACGGACTGTGTATAGCGGGTGTGCAGAATAAACCAAGGCCCTCGGTGAACCACTCCACATGAGGTAAGTTAAAGTCCCCCACAACACACAGATCTGCATGGATAGTTCGGAAATTGAATCTAGGTACGAGCAGTAGGTGGTATAGACGTCGACACGAGAGATTGGAGGAAAATACACTGCACTTAAAATTAGCTCACGCTTACTAATCTTCAGGATAACAGAAACTGCTTCACAGTCCACATCTATGTCAACACATTTACTGTTGATTTCATTGTTCACCGCAATAAGTACACCACCCCCTCTGGTAAGGCCGGTAATGACGGAGCATCATCTCTACGGTACACTTTATCGTTATTAAAACCGGGTTCAGCATTGTGAAAGTCCTTGTTCAGCCACGTTTCTGTGAGGACAATTACATCAGGGGTAGAAACAGATACAGCACGCTGCAGCACACTCAGTTTGGTTCGTAAACCTCTCACATTTTGATAATAAATAGTCAAGTAGGTATCACGAATCGATTGAGGGGCACCATGTTGGCTGGAAGAAGTTAGTTTTTTGCTTTTTTAGTAGATCCGCGCACATAGGAAATTACTAAGTCTGGTTCCCCATTGGCTGTCCGGTCTCTTAGTTGGGCTAAGCGAGCTTTGATCACTGGTGAGATCGGCTTTAATGTAAATCTCAAGTGATCTGTCTAGCAGCTTCTACTTACATTTTAGGACACACCTAACCTCATCCTGACCAGCTAAAACCACCTTTGGTGCCCGATGGCCGTTTTTATTAGGCTTTCCAACTCGAAACACCTGTTTAACATGGAGAGAACCCGCACCAATCTCCTCGATAAGACTGGAGACCCGCTGCAAGTCCTCACCAGACTTATCCAAGTTAAAAATCATTAGGTTACAAGCCCGTTGCTGTCTCTCATTTATTTCATTGATCAGTGAGGCCTCATGTGGTCTGTAAGATGTAGATGTATCTGCCTGTGGTCCCGCATGAGATTTCCTTAAAGAGTCCAATGATTTTATCACATCATTTAATTGAGTCTGCATGTCACTCAAATGCTTGCGCATATTTGGAACAGCTGCCAGGCCATCAAGACAATCCTGACAAAGAAACTTCAATTGACGGCCATTTCGTAGATCCATTACGCGAACTTCCGATGCGGTAAGGCCAGAGTAGGCACGGTGCAGCTTACGGTTGCAGGAATCACACGGAATTGCATCCTTCAGATCACCCAGGACGCTTTCACATTTAATACAATTCATTGTGAAGAAAATTTTCAGCACTGGTTATTGTTTACAAAATGGACAGCATCAAGCCCGAATTTAAATCTGGTCAAATCTCAGCAATCCTAATACATTTCAGAAAAATTTTAAATGGATTATGGGTGGTACATCCAAAGCTGTCCGGGACATGCAATAGAATTAATAATAATGAGTGATATAGAAAGAAATAATTGCAAAAATTTAGCAGACAAAATTTTGTAAACATGCAAACTATGTGAGGTGAATGAATTATGAGTAAACACTCTCATCATGAAATAAGTTTCCATATGTTGCCTGGCATTTTTTTTTTTAAGTTTAACTTTGGTATTATTCTAGACATTTTTGTGAAGAGACCACATTTTCTCAGAAAAGAATGAAGATTTCAGAAAATTATTTTAATTTTTCACAAAAATATCTAGAATAATAACAGTTATAAAAAAAATCAAAAAATTTTAGCACCCTGTAGTTCAAATATTAAGACTTTTAGGACATATGTTTATATGACGTTTTTTTTCTCAAAATGGACCCAAGAATAACCTTCTTAAATATTAGCATGTGAATGTTTTAGCTTCGTTTAGTTTACCTTGTTTTATTTAGTGTGAATCATTAAAAATAGCCTCTATTTAAATGGCACCTAATGCATGTATATATTCGAACTTGTTGCCTATTATACGAAAATGTTAATTGTAGTAATTGCATTAATTCCAGCGTGAGATGGCTTTATCGGCCGCAGGCTCAATATCTCCAGAAATTTATACGGGAATGCGGGGAATGGAACCCCAAGCGGCCAATATGGAATTTCAGAATCCACAGTCATTAATGTCCAGTGGTTTTGCCGCAGGCTGTACAATCGAAACTCCGAACACGACAGTGGTATTATCGTAGAAATTAGATGAAAGGGTATGTATCTTAATATAATTGGACATTTGATAACTTAAATAAAAATAAAATTATGTCACGTAATTATATAATAATTCTGTTACTCTCAAGTGAAAGAAATACTGGATCATATATCTTGGATAAACGAGACACTCAGAGGAGACAGTGTCCTAATTACTTCCTCCCCAATGAATTCTTAAAATACTTTAAAAAAAATTAGACAGGACAGCTTGATATTTAAAATTTATGCAAATTTTTACCTTTTTCCTTTCAAAAAAGTATGTCCTTACTTAGGCCTTTGCGTTTTTTTTTATTTTAATTAAAAATTGAAAGGGAAAGGTGTACAAAATAACATAATGGAGTAAAATGACACATCGATGTTTTAAAGACTAAATGGACATTATGGCAGTAGTCGAAAGATGAGACATGTAATCTTCACCGAATCTTCAGTTGACGTTTGGTAGTCCAAGAAGGAGCACGTTATACTTTGATAATTTTTAGCGCACAAAAGTTTTTGTGTTGCGGTTCTCAAGTAAAACGAACTGGTAAGTTGAAAATATCTACACTAGTTTTTACGGTTGTGCATTACATTACTTACCCATTGGCGTGGCCAAAAAATTTATGAAAAAAAATGGAATCATTTAAAATCATACACAGATATACCACTATAAATTTCTGAACGCAGTCTCAATTTAAAAACTGAAATAAATTAAACTAAAACTTGCCAAAATGCAGATTTTTTAAATGGACTTTAACAGCACCTTTAGGATTGAGACCATAGTTATTACTGAAGAACAATAACTCAGCGATAAAAGTTGAGGCAGCGCCCCGAGTTCAATTTTTTTTTTTGAGTTTATATTTGTAAAAAGTTTTTTCTTCATTTTGTTGGTTGCGCCCCCGTAGCGAGCAGAGGGTCATGGGTGAAGTGAAATATTAGACATTCTAAAATAGTAAGCAAAGGTTCTAAGTCCCGCTCATTTGTTTCGACGAATAGTAAACGGAATGCATGTTGCGAACTATCCGCTCCTTTTATAAGCGTCAAAACCTAAGAATAATAAACTAGAAAAGGATGGTTGTATCGATGTTGCCCGTGCCACATCCGAGGGCTTCAGAGTTGTGCGCGCATCACATTAATGACAAAAATGTCTAATATTGCCCTTCACGCATGGCCCAACCAACAAAAACAAATAAAAACTAATCCAAGAAAAAAACGCATGCTCGGCATCCAATCACGGAGCTGCAGACCAGTTGACAGCAATTCGAGAGACCCTAAAGATAACTAGCGTCTCGCCGATACAGGGAGCTTGATCTTGAATTCCCTTTGTCAATGTTGTTTACGCATTTTTCAGCTGACGCGTTTGTATATGACTTTTCAAGAAAGCAGGAATGTGAGAGGTTGGCTCAGGTGGCGAGGCTCGCGTCTAGAACGCAAAGTAATGGGTTTGACGCCCGGCGCTTACAAGTTCTCTTTTATTGAATTAGTTAGTTTTTGGCATGCCTTAGGTTAGATTTTGTTGGTTGCGTTGGTTGTAAACAATGGATTTAAACCGTGCCGTTCGGCAGAAGTCGGGATCATGGCCCCCTGTATCGGCGAAACGCAAGTCTAAAGATATGGTGTTTGTCAACAGTGTACTGCGCGCGCAACTCTAAAGCCCTCCGATGTGGTACGGGGGACGTCTAGTGATTACTAGCGTCTTCCGACAGCGGTCTGTTTTGTACTTTTCGTGACCATCGGCGACCATTATCGAATTACGACTTCGCTCGCTCCGGGGCGCTACCAAACACAACTAACCCAATCTAACCCAAAATCAAGGAAGAAAAATATATTTTACAAAATAACCACTAACCACTGACAGGAATCGAACTAGCAACCTTCGCATCACAAACACCAAGTGTGTTATTAAACAATCATATTTTAACAACCTATGAGCAACGGCAGGTAGCTATAGTTTGCCTCAGTGGCGACACTGAGTTGTTGCCTCAGAAATGTGAGGTCACCTAGCCGAAGCCACAAATGAGCTTACTGGCTCCTGTTTGCGGCTTCCGTATATGTTTTCCTTTCCCAGGTTACACCCGTTATGTGTATATGCCTGACGAAGACAAGAAGCAGAAACACGTGTCGCCGGGTTTGTTTCATTTGTTCCTTCTTACTTCTGTTTTGCGAACACGCCCAATAAATATATTTATATCTATCCGCAATAAACCTCCTCCTGTTTTATATATATG